>APFE030073608.1:95065-201057 GCA_000404065.3 Pinus taeda | reverse complement strand
CAATTCCATAAGAATCTTTTGTTTTAGCTGGGAATTCTTATAGAGGTATAAGCGATCTTTGTACCATAATGAATCATTTTGCCAACTCAATGTATCCGACGTACTAGAATCTTGTTGTAACTTTCGAATAAGTGCCCACACTTCTTCGTCATTCTTCCATTCCTCCCTTGCTTCATTTATCCAATCTGGTTGGATAATAGAAATGTCACACAACAATGCTTCCACATCCTCATCCTTTCTTGAGAGTGCATCTGCCACCACATTTTGCTTCCCTTTTTTGTAGATGATTTCAAAGTCATAACCCAACATCTTTGTGACCCACTTTTGTTGCTCTTCAGAGGATAATCTTTGTTCTAAAAAGTATTTAAGGCTATCATGATCTGTTTTTTCCTTGAAGTGTCTTCTTTAGGTAGGGTCGCCATTTCTTAAGTGCATGGAGTATTGCCAACATTTCCTTCTCATAAATAGCTTTTTGTAAAAACTTTCCCTTGATTGGACGACTTTCAAAAGCAATGGGTTTTTCATCTTGCATTAGAACAGCACCAATTCCATTTCCTGAAGCATCAAATTCCACAATAAAGGTCCTTGTGAAGTCCAGTGTAGCTAAGACAGTGCTTGGCACATTGCCTCTTTAAGATGTTCGAAGGCCTTTGTTGCTTCTGGAGTCCATGAAAATGCATCTTTCTTCAATAATGTTGTTAGAGGTGCTGCTATTCTCCATAATTCTTAACAAACTTGAGATAATAACCTGTCAATCTGAGAAATCCTTGCAGATGCTTTATGGATGTGGGAATTTTCCATTCCTTAATGGCTTTAATTTTGCTAGGGTCTACCTTAACTCCTTCATGAGATACAATATGACACAAATATTCCACCTCTTGGACTCCAAAGAAACATTTGGATCTTTTTGCATATAATTGTTTCTCCTCCAATAGTGGTAGCACCCTGTCAACATGTTCAACATGATCCTTCCAAGACTTCTGTAGATTAGTATATCATCAAAAAATACTAACACAAATTTTCTAAGGAGGGGTTTGAAAATGGAATTCATCAAACCTTGAAATGTAGAAGGTGCATTGGTAAGGCCAAAATGCATGACCAAAAACTCATAGTGACCCTCATGAGTTCTAAATGATGTTCTTAGAATGTCTTGAGTCTTCATTCTGATTTGATGATATCCTGAATGAAAATCTAACTTGGTGAAGTAAATTGATACATGCAATTCATCCAATAATTCATCAATGACATGAATGGGAAACTTATCTTTAATAGTGAGATTGTTGAGCTCCCTATAATTTGGACACATGCGCCATGATCCATCCTTCTTGTGCACCAATACTATTAAAGCAGAGAAAGAACTTTGGCTAGGTTGAATTATATCAGCCTCAAGCATTCTACAACCATACGTTCAATTTCACTCTTTTGGGAATAGGGATATCTGTACGGCCTAGCGTTTGGAGGAACACTTCCTGGAATCAAATGAATAGCATGATCATGATCATGAATAGGTGGGAGACCTTTGGGAGTCTCAAATGCCTTGGAATGATTGTCCAAGACTTTTTGGAGCTCTAGAGAAATAGATGATTTCGATGTGGAAACATCTAGTGAACATAATTGTGCAATTACACCTCGTTTTTCATTTTTTAGAAGCTTTGTCATACTGTTAGAGCTTATTATCTTTCTTGGTTTCCCTGTAATACCCTTTAATTCAACTTCCTTTCCTTCCGCATAAAATTTCATGAAAAGTTATTGAAAGTTAAAAGCTATTGTACCCAAGGATTGTAGCCATTAGACTCCTAGTACAACATCAACACCTCCCATTGGGATGAAAAGAATTGGGCTTTTCAATACATATTCTCCCATGGATAGCTTGATATCATGGCACTTTCCAGAGAAATTTATCGTTCCTCCATTTGCAACCATCATTTGACACTCTGGTGCTGGATATAGGAAGCAATTCAATTCTTTTGCTATCTTACAATGAATAAAATTGTGGGTACTTCCTGAATCAATCAACACTATTACCTTTTTCTTCTTGATTTGTCCTTCTATCCTGATGGTTTGAGGAGTGGTAATTCCCGCCAATGCATTACAAGATATCGTCGGATTCATTTGTTCTTCATCTAGGCTTTGTTCCTGGAGTATATCCTCTTATTTAGACCTTTCTTGCTCCTTTTCTTCTTCCTCTTCACAATCTATGTAGAATAATTTCTTCTCAGCACACTTATGACCTTTAGTGTATTTACTATCACAACTGTAACAAAGCCCTTTTGCTCTTTTTTCTTCCAATTGTTGTGGTGTCAACCTTATAGGTTGTGGAAGACTAGGGGCAACAACACTTCCGTCTTTATAGTTGTGAGTGGTAAGCTTCCTGGTTGCCATAATTTTGCTTTCCATTTTTCTTGCTAACCTGAATGCCTTCTCTAATGAATCAGGTTCCCAAAGGCGAACATCATGTTGGATATTATCCTTTAAAGACCCTATGAACACATCAATCCTATGCTCCTCTGGAATATCTTTTACCCTTATGTTCAATTTTTGGAACTCCTCAATGTGCTCCATTATTGAACCCTTTTGTTTGAGACTTATCAATTGGCTAAAAAAAGTGTTGCTTTTTGTATCCTCATAATGTGCCATCAATTCTTCCGTAAAAATTGCCCAAGTGATAAATTGTTTACGAGAGAAAAGCCAATGATACCATACAAACTGATTTGGTTCCAAATATAAAGTTCCCATACGTACCTTTTGTGTGTTTTGCACATTATTGAGATCGAAAAATTGCTCCATCTGTAATATCCATGTTGCGGGATCCTTGCCGTCAAACTTCCTCATATCGATTTTTGGAATATGGTGCATCATCGATCCAACATTAGACTCTATGAAATCATGATTAACATTTCCTTTGTTTTCATCATGAGTTTCCTTTACTCCCCTTTCACCATTAGTAAGTATTTCTTGAAGAAAATTTGTCAAATCTGCCTTCAAATCTGCCATGTCTGTCTTCAACTCTATCTTCAAATCTATTTTCAAATCGTCCATCTTAGCTTCCGTGCCCTTTATGTTAGATTCCACACCATTTATATTAGATTCCATGCCATTTATCTTAGCTTCGGTTAGCTTTTGTGAGCGTGACATTTGTTGCACTTGTTCTTGTAATTTTGATATATCATGTAGCATTTCTTCCTTTTCTTCCTGAGTGATGCTAGAGCTTTCAGGTTCCTTAGTAGGTGTTTGCATTTTCTTTCCTCGGGGCATCAATTACCGATAATAATTCTCTACTATACCCTTTGAATTTCTTCAAAATAAAATTTCAAACCAATCTTAAGCAAACATTTAAAAGAATCTACACACCTTTTTTCACTTTGTAGGAGCTCGATACTGCTACTGATGTATCTCTATACTTTTGAATCATCTAGTTCTAAAATTACAACTTGTAGTAGCCCTCTGTGTCCTCTATCCAATGCCACCAGTCTTATCCAAATTGGATTCTCCAATGAAGAGTTATGCAAAATCTCCCACAGTGACCTGGTTATATACTAGTTCAGGAGAGCGAACTTGTATGACGTACCATGAGTCACTGTTTCCACCTTTGGCTCTAATAGAATACATACAAGAAACTACATTCCATCCTATTTCTACACCTTCTTACGAAATTTCAATCTGATGCTCAGAGAGAAAGTTATGATGATTTTCCCCAGGTCACCTATTTGGAATGTAATTCAGGAGTATGCAAGAAGAACAACTTCCTTAGATCATATCTCCACCAATATAGCGCGAAAAGTTATGAAATTTGGGCCCAAGATTTAGCGCAATTTCTTCTCAAATGTGTTTTTTTTTACAGCTTCTGAAGCGTTGCACGAAAAATGTTATAGTGAAAATGCCACGATCACCTGTTTGGAGCAGCGAAAGCCTAGAATCCAAAGCTCTGATACCAAATGTTATGAAACCAGCTTCAAGAAAGATAGAAAAGATAGATCAACACCTTAGAATTCAGCCTCTTCGAGGGGGAAACCTCCTTTACATTACATAAATGAACAATGCTTGGATGATACAAATGACAAAATCTCCTTTCTATATATAGGAGTCTAAGGAGTCAAATAATACCCAGCTGACCTAACAATAATAATATAAAGCCACAAAAATAAACAATGGAGGGATTCTATGGGGCATAGTAATAACAATATGGGGACAATAGGGGCACAACAATATTAATAAGGGGTACAAATACAATAGTAATGGGGTAATCACTAGTATTATAGGGACCCAAAAAATTAACTAATATTATGAATACCAAGTCATATTCTATTAAGAGTCATCTTTACTGAAATAACCAACCAACAAAATTTAGGCAGTTCACAAAATGATATTGATTGTTAAATCAATAATTCAAATAATTAAACAATAATATGAGGAAATAGTTCACAACATATCACTATTTGTCAAATCAATATTAAAAGACAGACTTATGAGTAAATAGTTACTCAGAAATTAGAATTCAACCCATACGAGTAGAGATAAATAATAACATATGATTGACACAAATTACTCATACCGATAATAGTGCACAAATATGAATAAAATGACACATTCCCGCCATCATAAAATGAAACTAATATTTAAAACAATAGTATTAGAAATACCAATTTATTGAATCAATTTCCCTGCTCTAGTCTCCAACAGTCTTCTGCAATGCTTGAACTTCTATTGTTTAAACAAGAACTACAGTAGTCCTAGCTCTATTCTCCATACATAATTCCAAATGCAAAAGAAAAACCCTCGATGACCCCAAATCTTACATTTTCTCTCCTCCCACCTAGAACTCTAAATTCCTATTACAAAAGTGCTTTTTGAATTCCAAAATTGCAAGAGAGAAGCCCTTATAACATTCTACAATCTATTATTTATAATAGTTACAAAAGAATTCTTAACAAGAAATTTTGTTGAAGAAGAAATCTGTTTAATCAATTTTCATTGGCTCAAAATTCCATTCTTCTATTGTCGAAGCCTTAACATTGATTGAGATCTTGTTCTCCTCATCTCTTCAACTGTTTTCCTACAAAATCAAATCAAAACAAAATTAAAATGCAAAAATAAAATCAAAATGCCAAATTTGGAATTAAAACAAATCTAATCAAATTCAAGTAAATAAATAATTGAAAAGGAAATATGAGTTTTTTATCGATGTGTGTGATGATTTAATTGGCCAAGGATATCATTTACAAATGGATTTGCATTCAGAAGAGGCTTGGGCAAATGAAAATGCAAAAAATAAAACTCAAAAGAATGAGTTTTATTTAAAAGTTCGGATCATGATCTTCTGCTAGATTTTAGACCCAATAAATGATCAAATCTATTAATGAAACCTGCTCATAAATGTTCTCCATGATTTTATATATATGCATGGCATAAATGCCTTGATTTAAGGTTTAATGCTTGCACTCCATCAAATATTTTTCCATGGTTGTTTGATTTCCCTTAGGTATTATTTTTAATATTTCTCATAGAATTTTTGGTCTTCTATCACGTCCTTGAGTTTGGGTATGTTCCTAAATGTTGTCAAGATTTTCTTCTCCTGAGTTGCAAAGATGTTCCCAACTGCTACTATGTAACAACCTTGGTGTAAATTCCATGTAATAAAAGTTAATAAATGAAAAATAATAACCACGGTTGATGGGTCATTTATTTGAAGTTGAATGTTGGGAAAACACATAGTGATGGGGACCACTAGTGGTTGATTAATGGATAAGGAAATTGGCAAAGACAATGGAAAAAGATTTGGAGAGGAAAAACGGAATTTTGGCACACTTATTTATAAAAATAATGGAAATTAGGAGAAAAAGGAGGTGAAATATCACAAGTTTCATGTGATGGGGAAACTGAATGAAAATAATGTGAAATGAAGAAAATAGAGTCCTCATTAATCAAAAGGATATGACGATCAATACACAAAATTTTGTTAGTTCATTTTTGGAACTCTCTCTCTATTTTTTCTTTCATACTCTTGGATGCTTAGAACTTCTTCGAGCACTCTTGGAGGAGTGTGGCATACCTAGATTTTTGGAGCAAGAAGGAAAATGAAGAGAAGGAAATCACAAGAGGACATCAGGATCAACAACTACAATGGATTTTGCTTGCAGTTACCTAGTTGCATGTATGTTTTTGTCACTATTTTTAGCATTCATGACATATGTATGTGGTGTACTGGTCATGATCTGTCATTAGCATGGAGGATTTTCTAAATTGACAATGGATTTTCCTAGCCTTGGAATTTCCTAGATAACCATGGTGTTGCGGGTTCATTTCTTTCTTTTCTGGTTGGTTCTCATGTTTCCTTTAGCTTGGGCTGAGTTCCTAGATCTTGGAAGCCTTGTTTGGACAAACTCTCTAGAAGCGTTGTAATATCTTGGGTTGAGTTGTTGGTGCTGGAAGCCTTGGTTGGAAAAACACTCTTGAAGCCCTTGGTGGGTTGAGTTACTAGTCATAGAATCCTTAGTTGGAAAACAATTCTCGAAGCTCAATGACACATGTGGATTGAGTTACTAGTTCAACAAGCCTTGGTTGGAACAAATGATCTGGAGCCCTGGAAGGATTGGATAGAGACCAATCTCGTGATGCTTTGTGATGTTGCAATGTGAGATGGAATCACTATTTGATCAGTTGAGGTTGTTTGGGATCTAGAAGCTGTAGGCAGTTTTGATTGATGTGTTTTATGATATCCCACATTCATCGTTGGAATATCAAACAATGTTGACTAGATGAAGAGATATTTGGCTCAACCATGTCTATTTTCAGGTAGTTTATGGAAGTTCCAAACCGGGTTGGGATTTGCATCATTAATATGAGGCTATTTCTCCTTGTTAATTCATGAGTATTATACTGGTTTACGTGTGGATTATATGGTTGTTGTTTCCTTGGTAATTGTGTTGTTATTATGTTGGTTATGAACATCTATTATGACAGTGGCTATATATGGATACCAACATGTTTTTACTTAAAAATGAATGAACAATGTATCTTTGACCTAATGGATGGAACTACAACTAAGGTGTTTAGGGATCAATGCTTCTTAGCAATTCTCATATGATTATGTGACCCCTATGCTCAAATATATTATTTAAACTTGTAGATACATAACTGTGACATGTTTGATGAAATTCCTGCCATGGCTAGTAGGGGCTTGGTCAATTCCTTGTTCAAGTAGTTGTGTTTATATCATTATTCCATTGTTATCTTTCTATTTTTAAAGTGTCATTGAGTTTTGGGAAGTGACCTAGGCTATGGGCCTAAAGAAGTGGCACTAATCCCAGAGTCATGGGCATAGGTCTGTGGAGAAAAGTCCCCAAACGCATGCATACCCATGCTATGGGAGTGTATGGAGCTTCCTGGATGCATACTTGTCCATATCAAGGGAGTGTATGGGGGTTTAATGGTCTAAAATAGCAATGGGACTGAAGGGCTAGTTAATTGAGAGGTTGGGATGGGTCCTGAGAGTTCTGTTGCTGATGTGAAAGTTCTATATGGTTTGTTTCCGTTAATTCCACTTCCTTAACTTACACATAAGGAGTCGAATCATATCATAGTAACTTCTCATCATATGTTTACCCTGATTGGCTAGTTAGTTGGGTATATGTGGGAGGATGGTATTACAGAGTAGTGTCAAAGATTGATTCACCCGTTAGACTAGATGGGCTATGTGTTAGTCATGCTTTATGTCGGTTGCACGTCTTTTTTGTGTTGTAGTACGATGTGCTTGTTGCATTTGTATGGTATGGGTTATGGTTGTAGTGAGTTTGCCATGGGAAATTGATGGTGTCATTGTGGAGTTTGTCATCATGACTGTATGGTTGATTATGCATTTTTTATGCATGTTAGTATTCACGTGTTGTCAACTATGCAATGATGTGGTGGTTGTTGTGATGCACGATGTCATGGTATGTGTAGTTAATATAGCCATGCATTGATGATTGGAATCTCGCTAGAATGATCGTTATATGGTTATATAATTATGTTTTATATTTCTATATGCTTTCATGATTATGTTATACATTTATTATGATGATTTGTTGATCATGTAGATAAGGTACACCGATTAATTGTGATTTGGTTTAACTTAAATGATATACCTTGCATGAAGAATACCAAAGATGAATAGAAATAGGGTAGACTATAGTTATCGAGACTCTCCCTATGGATTAGCTGAGAAGTGTGGTGTTGGGACTCTTCTGATTTGGCAGACAAAATGAGAATCTTAAAGGAATTAATAAGGAGTTGTAAGGAAGACAATGACAAAACCATACATGCATAGGAGAAACAACCAAAGGTAAATGCAGTGATACTTTAGAGTTTGATATAATTAGAGTGATAGGGACCACTTCAGATCAGCCATGAGCAGGAGGAAAAAATAATGAGGCGTATGGTAACAACTCTCATGGTGAGTATCGGTGGGACAGAGAGGAAACGATCAGAGATGGCAGACCCTTGGATTCTCTGGAGAGGATAGGTGATGGATGAAGATACTATTCTAGTTCTAAACCTGATAGGCATTATGATCGGCATCATTATCATCCTTACGGGAGGAGTGGTATGGGATATTTGCCAAATGAGTTTAAGAAATAAAATACACGTACATTTGATGGAGATATGAAGAAATCATAGGATGCAGAGGCATGGTTTCTTGATATGAGGAAGTTCTTCAGGTTGCATGGGTACTGAGAGAACCTGAAAGCTAGAATAGATACATTCAAACTCAAAGTTAAAACAGATATTTTGTGGGAAGATGTGAAGAATTTCAGAGCTATTCATGAGGAGGAATTGGCTTGGAATGAGTTTGAGAGACTATTCATGAGGAGGTAACTATCGAATAGATACTTTGATGAGAAGGAAGAAGAATCCTATGAGCTAAAGATGGAATTGTTGAAAGATGAGGAGTACACTAGTAGGTTCTTTGAGCTAATAAAGTATGTGCCTTACCTCAAGGAGGAGAAGGCAAAGATTCATAGATTCATTGGTGGATTATTTATTTCATTCAATGACAAGATTGAGTTCGATGAGCCTAGATCATTGGAGGAGGCCATCCAGAAGGTAAAGCATTTCTATGAAAAATTGAAGAAAAGATTTGAAAGTAAGCTAGACTGGAAAGGTAAGGAAAAGAACAAAGGAAAATGGGACAAGTAGTGAGAAATACCTCAGGGTAAAGGTAATAAATAGAATGCATCATCATCTAAGAAGTTCAATGCATCTAACAAAGAACAAGGACTGTGATCTGAAGATCAGAATAAAGATGGAGGTTGGAAGCCTATAGAGTGTTCAAATTGTGGAAAAGATCATCACACGAGGGATTTTCCACAACATTAGGGTGGTTAACTGCATGTCTACAGTGCTCAGGAGGTACATGAAGTGGGACACGTTGGGTAGAGTATTCCTAGGATATATGCAATGCTAGACAACAGAGAGCCATACCATCAAGAATATATCATTGAGATGGATTGTAAGATTTGTGATCAAGTTGTTTCTATTTTGATTGATCCAAGATCTAATTATAGTTATGTTAATCCTGGCTGGGTGGATAACTGTGGTTTGAATAAAGAAGTCCATGCAGAGTATTGGTTAGTGACTTTGGCTATAGGTACCAAGAAGAGAGTTCACCATTGGGTAAGAGCTTCTGCATTTGATTTTAATGCTATGAAAACCTTAGCACATTTGAATGTATTACCATTGAGATCATATAGTATGTCGTTGGGCATGGATTGGTTGTACGTTCATAGAACCAAGGTGGATTGTTATGACAAATCCATTGGGTTCTTGGATGACAATGGGGAACAAAGAGTCTTGTGGGATAAGAAGAAAGAAACATCAGTTATAATGGTGATAGTTGTGCATGCCAAGTGTAGCCACAGGAAAGGATGTGTGTTATTTGCAGTGCATATTTCTAGTGACAAAGGTAAGGAAGTTGAGGATGCAAATGCTTTGAGAAGGTACCGAGTTATACAATAGTTTTAGGATGTATTTCCTACAAATATTTCAGAGTTTCCACCTCACAAGGAAGTGAAAATTTCTATTGAGTTGGTGCTAGGGGAAAATCTGAGATCGAAGGCACCTTACAGGATGAGTACACCTGAGTTGGTGGAGTTCAAGCTCCAGTTGAAGGAAATTCTTCAAAAAGGGTACATTAAGCAAAGTGTATCGCCATGGGGTGCACCAGTATTGTTTATGAAGAATAGGGATGGTACTTTCAGGCTATGCATTAACTACAAGAAGTTAAACAACGTGACCATCAAGAACAACTATTCATTACATAGGATTGATGACTTGTTTGATCAGTTGAAGGGAACAGGAGTGTTCTCCAATATTGATATGAGATCCAGATATCATCAGGTACAAATTAGAGAAGAGAACATCTACAACACAACATTCTAGACATGGTATGGGCATTATGGGTTTGTTGTAGTTCCATTTGGTTTAACTAACGCTCCAACTACCTTTATGTGCTTGATGAATAGTGTCTTGCATCTGTATTTGGGCAAGTTTGTTATTATGTTCATTTATGATATCTTGGTATATTCAAAAAATGAAGAAGAACATGCCAAGCATTTAGCAACAATGATGACATTATTAAGAGAGCATCAGTTGTATGTTAAACTTATCAAGTACAATTTATTTCAGACTGGGGTACATTAATTAGGACATGTGGTTTCCATGGACGGCATAGCAGTGGACCCAAAAAGGTAAGAGCTATCATGGAGTGGGAAACTCCCAATAATGTGGATGGGGTGAGGTCTTTCATGGGTTTAGCGGGTTATTACAGGAGGCTCATCAAGAACTTCTCACAGTTTTAGTATTCTATCAAACCATTAGAGAGGAAAGGTAAGAAGTTTGAATGGAAAGAGGAGTGTGCGACAAGTTTTGAGTAGCTCAAGTAATTGTTGACACATGCACGAGTTCCAAATATTGAAAACCTATAAAAATAGTTTGGAGTATGTACATATGCTTGCAAGGGAGCACTTGGTGGAATCTGTATCTAGGATGGACAGGTGGTATGGTATGAGTCACAGAAACTGAATGAGCACGAGAAAAACTACTCGACACAAGATCTTGAGTTGGCAATGATCATACATGCGTTGAAGATGTGGAGGCACTATATTCTTGGCAGGAGGTTTGTATTGATGAGCGATCACAATGTTTTGTGGTATCTATTTGACCAACCAAATCTGAATGGTAGGCAGGCTCGGTGGTTGGACATCATCAGCAAGTTAGACTTGGAGATCAAGTATATCAAAGGTAAAGAGAACAAGGTGGCAGATGCTCGTAGAAGGCCAATGTAGGTAAGTCACATAGGAGTTATGAGCTCCTATGGGGAAAATTTAGAAGATATGATATTTCAGGCAGGTCAGTAGAATGATAGGTATATGGATATTATACACATGTTATAGCAGAGTACAGGTACAATTACTAGTGGTACAAGTAGTGGTAGATGAATAGGTACTGGTATAGATGTAGGTGCATAGGATGTGGACTATCGTCTCACGATAGATGGATTGGTCAGATTTATAGACAGGATATATGTGCAAGACAAAAATGAACTCAAAAGGATGATCTTGATAGAGTTTCATGGGAAACCATACTTAGGTCACTTAGGATATCAAAAGACACTGACAACAGTGATGATGTTTTATTATTGGCTGAATTTGAAGAGAGATGTAATAGTGTTGGTGGTTAGGTGCTTGGATTATCAGTAGGTGAAGGCAGGGTGTAAGCATCCAGGTGAACTCGTACGGCTAATTCTCATTCTAGAGTGGAAATGGGTGGTCATTTCCACGGACTTTATTATAATTTTGGTAAGGATAGTGAGACAACATGATTCCATCATGGTAGTGGTGGACTAGTTGATGAAGGTAGTGCACTTCATTCCAATGAAGTTTACATTCTCATTGAGTGATGTAGAATGGGTCTTCATTAGGGACGTGGTCAGATGGCATGCAGTTCCGAGGAAGATTGTGTCCAACACATGTGAATTTCACTTGCATGTTTTGGAAGGAATCGTTTCTAGGTCTCGGCATAGAGTTGGCCTTCAGTACAACTTATCATTCGCAAAAACATGGATAGACAAAGAGGGTCAATAGGATATTGGATGACATGTTGATAAAGTACCTTCCACTGGTAGAGCTCGCTTACAACAATGGGTATCAGAAATCTTTGAGGATGCATTTGTGTGAGGCATTTTATGGGTGAACTTGTAATACTCCTATTAGTTGGAGTGATCCAATTAATAAGGTGTTGATTGGACCAGGCATGTTGGTAGACATGTAGTAGGAAATGCAAGTAATGAAGAATAATTTGAAAGGAGCACAGCATAGGCAGAAGAGATATGCTGATCAAAATATCTTGTTAAGGGAGTTCCAGGATGGGGAACATGTGCACTTGCGCAACAAATCAAAGAAGATCTCCTTGAGGATTAGATCATGTTCCTAGTTGGCACCCTATTTTTGTGGACCTTTTAGGATTATTGAGAGGATTGGGTGAGTAGCCTATTAAATTTCACTACCTTTGATAGTCAAATTCGATGAAGTTTTCCATGTGTCATTTCTTAAGAAGTATGTTAAGGATGTTGATCATGTGATTGAATCGTTTATATTACAGGTGGAGCCAAAAGGAGAATTCTAGCCATAATGATACTACATTATGTAGAGAAAGATTCTAATGCTTCGGAATCGCGAAATTGAGTAGGTTAAAGTGCAATGGAAAAAATTATGCCTGATGAAGCTACATGGGAGAAGAAAAATCAGATGTAGGATATGTAGCCTTCCTTATTCATGGGTTGAGTGGATGTTTTGGTATATTTCCTTGGTATATTTTTTTGGTACATATTTTGGTGATGTTTGGTGTGTCATATATGTATATGGACACAAATACCACCATAAGCTATATTCTAAAGGTCCAATAAGGGATATGGGTGTCATGTCATTACGATGTTATACTTTTTATGTGATCATGTTGGTTTCTTCTAAGCAGGACGATCATTGTAATTACTACAACAACCTGAGTTATAAATCTTCATGTGTAGTATCTCTTTCTTATAACAACCTTGATTTTTATAGGGTATGTTGAACACTTAAGATGGTGTTCCCCCAAGGTAGAGGATTTTATAACAAATCTAGTGAAAATTCCATCTAATAAAGGCTAATAAAGGAAAAATAATGACCACAGTTGATGGGAAACTAATTCGTCAGATCCATTTTGGCACATCACTCCCATCATTCAGATCAGTACTATTGGGGTTCATCAAACCCTAGTTCAGTTGCTACATGCCCTAGACAAGTCATCACTTTGAATGCCTCCTACTCTGAGAGTTTCTTGGCCTAAAGCCCTCCAGAAATGCCTCCTTGAGGGACTAGCGTAGCCTTGGTAAGGGGTAAGTGTTCTTCAGTGCAGGTAGACCCATGCCAGTGTGTTTTCTAGAGCACTTAGGCCCACTTTGACCTGCACTAGGGGATATTGAGCGAAATCATCATAAGGTTCTGGGAATATTCTTACCTTCTAGAGCCATCTAGAAGTTTCCCTCACTTATCATATCCTATGAGCTAGAAATTGGATAGGAAATGAGTTAAGTAACATCCTATCCTCTCATCCCTTCCTCCATGGAAACTAACTCTAAGTTTGGAAGGCCATTCAATACCCTCATTTATGACCAAAACTCCTCCATTTTCCTATAAATTGAGCACTCATCTAAGTGATTAGGTGCTCGACTTTGAGAATTTGTAAGGAGATACTATTGGTGTGATGTTTGAGATTGTAAGCAAGTATTTTTATGCCGCTGGAGTGTTGTGCTTTTGATGTATGTTGGTTAGAACCCAGGCTAGAAGAGTGACAATGGATTGGACTTCATGGTTGTAGTTCTTGCTCCTACTTAATAAAGTTGTTTATAGCTTTTCCCATATTCTTGTCTTTATGTATGATGATTATATGTGTAAATGATTTCGATTCCATTTGCTTATAGTAGATAGATCTCTTGATTTGATTGGTTTTTGTCCTCTATTTATGATTGCAGGTACTTGTCGAGTGGATTAAGTTTGAGAGGGAGAGATAGGAGCCATACAAAGGAGACAAAGGGAAAGAGAAATATAACAAGTAGGAGCCTTGTCTTATTTATCTTCTATAGAAAAATGTTAGGCACTTTAAATCTATTGTTCTAGGTGTAGCTACCCACCTAGGGAAATTGTCTTTATATATAGATGCAAAATTCCACATGACAAATTGGTGACTCTGCTGGGGAACAATCATTATTCTAGGTAGTTAACCTTCATCCTAGTACACCCTAGTAGACTTTACTTGCTTCCATTGATCTTGTTTCAGCCCTTTTTGAAGTGTTTTTGGTAAAAATTGTGCTTGCAAGCCCTATGGATGGCCTCTCTGGCACCAGCGCAGGTTTGGTCAAGAGAAAGAGCATTGCAGAGCGCCCCTGGCTTGGGGACAGTGCTCTAAAGTACATTGTCTCCCATTCAAGGTTGCGTTTATCCTCCTTAGGTCAAAAATCCCTCCTTTGGCTTGATTTTTGCCAAATTTCCTTCTGTTTCTGCTTGTTGAAAGATCAATGATGCTTGTGTCTCTGAAATCAATTTGTGTTTCCTTTGCTAGCCCTACTTTGGCCTTGATTGTTTAGTGTTTCTTAAATGATTTCTTTATCACTATCAATTCATTTTAAAAGTTAGCATATAGTCGATTAATCTTTGTTCAAAAGAAAGTGTCGTAAAAGTCTTCATTTCTTTCGAAAAGAAATGTTGCAAAGTATTCGTTCTTGCAAAAAGATTGATTGATTGTATGTGCATTACTTTCCTTTTGTTCATTTCAACATGAAGGGAATTGAAAATAAAAACTTGCATTGTGCATTGAAAGAGCTTGTGTGTTCTCATAGGAATAGTTTAGGGAAATTGCATTAGATGTGTTCTTTGTTCTTTCATTAAAAGAATATGATTGCTCTATCCCTACTAACTAAGGTTTTCATTGTTCAAATTGAATGGAAAGAATGCTTATCACATTAGTTTCATTCTAGGAAGTTAAAATAAATCACGTGGTGAACCTTGAAAGGAAAATTCTTAATCAATATCAACTTAAAATTAACATCAATTAGCCTAATGGAGCATTGTCACCTAACTCAAAACATTTAGAGTTTCTAGGCTAGAGACGTGTTTCGGCATTGTAAAACATAGCATATGTCACTAACTTTTCTGTGATACATTTTGAGTGAGATACCTCATTCCATGTACTTGAGTATATTGTAGCTTGTCCACATACCTTTGGGTATATAGGGTGGTGTTACAGTACGTAAAGTATAAAGGAATGCTCTTTCTGTGCAGTCTCACATTAGACAATGGTAATACGGATTGCACCTCCATGTACTTTCGGGTATATATGGGAGGAAAACACTAGGTTTCTATCCATCCTTTCATAATCGAGTTGGCTGCCTTGTACACTATGATACACCGAACATAGCATTCGGGGAGATTGCCTGACCGTACTTCTCAATTCGCCAAGAGGTATTATGTAGCTCATAGTTGCTTGGTAAACTTCTTTGCTTAGCTTACCTCTTTTTGTTTATTTATTTTTGTAATAAAATCAATCATCAATCATTCAGGAAAATCAACCCTTACCTTGTCGTTCATGGAGAGTAGCGAGTAAACCGCCTTTACAGCCCGAAGCTAGACCTATCCGGTCGAAGCAGTCTCATTTGACAGGATCCAGTACTTCACAAGCTTCTAGTTCTTCACCTAAATTACTAGAAACTACTACACCAATAAGTATTGTGACCCCAATTACTCCTATAATTACTAGTAAATTTGTTATTGAAGTGGAATCTCCTCAATTACCTGAGGAAACTAGAACTAAATGTAGTGAAACGGTAACCCAAGTTGTTCAACAACAAGTTGATTCCAAATCCAAAGTTGTTGAACAAGAAATTACTTATGAACCTGAATCTGTTCAACTAGAATTTGACCCTAAACCTATCACTCTTCCATCAGAAGCTACTTCTGAACCAGAAGTTGTTCAAGAAGCCCAACCTAAACTTGTTATTTTACCATAAAACTTGGATCTAAAGGTTGAACAATCAGAATTTGTTACCATACCAGAAGAAGATCGACCAGTACATCCTCAGACATCTGTAACTATCGAGACTTCCTCTTTACCTTAGGAACAAATACCGGAAATCTATTATGTACCTGACAGTGAAATTCTTCCACCTGGTTTGATTTTGATAGAAGAGGAACCTGAGGTAGAATCACCCAGAACTCCATTCCATTTTGGAACTAGACTGTATCTGTATCCTTATACTCCTCATTTTATTGCTCCTTTTGATCTTGATTACTTTCAGACACCCGTCGATTCGTTAGGAAAATTATTTAGACATTTGACTATGACAGAGTCAACATCCCGGACTGTACCATTTGTTACAACTAGGGCAAAATATTCTGTCACAATCTCCTCGATGTTTACTACGACACCTGAGTCACACTTCTATGGTGTTCCATCTACCCCATCTGGTTACCAATCCTTATTGGGAACACACTCAGGTGCTGCTTCTAGCCCTTGGTCTTCACCAATGCCCTCTATTGGAGCTATATCTAGTTCTTCATTAACAGATATCAAACAACTAGACTCATTAAGTTCATATAAAGCTAGTTCATCTGGTTATTATCCTGTGTATCCGCTTTACACTAGACTCCCCCATATGGAGACCAGTATGCACATTCTCCTTATCCTCCATTTTCTAGGGGGCACCCATATGTTGGTATGCCATCATCTTTAGGTCAGCCTGGAATGACTGTCTGTCAATGGAAACCAACAATGATCATTCAACCTAGGCTTGTGTATCCATCAAAACCTATGAAATTTGTCTTGTCCATACCTACAACGCTTGTTGTTATAGCTTTACCATAGTCACAAGCTCAAATTGTTGTATCTCAACCTATGCAAGCTAGCCCTTCAACCTCCGACCCCCAAGTTTTAGTTTTACAAATTCAGCCTTCTCATGTAGTTTTACAAAAACCACTTGCGTCTAGAGTCAAACAACCTCAAGTTAGCTTACCTTTTACTGGAATGACTCAGACATACATAGGTTTAGTGTATTCACAACCTAGTCAGGCTTACATTGGTGGGCAACAACTGTTGTATCAACAACAACAACAGTTGCTTCAACAACCTTGGCAGCCCCAATATCAACAGAAGCAATTCTAGCAATACCAACCTCAACCTGGACTTGGTCAACAAGCCTATGTTGGGTTTGGTTAGCAACAAATTTACCTAGGTCCTGGTCAACAAGCCTATGCTAGGTTTGGACAACAACAAATGTATCCTGGTGCTCAATGACAACCTCACACTGGATTTTCTCAACAAACTTACCCATATCAAGGTTACTAGTCGCAAATGCCTTATGCTGGTATGAAAAGGACTATTGCATAGGAAATCCCATATTACCCTGGATATGCTCAACCTGACCTCAATAGACAGTTTCCTTTTGTTGCAACACTTGAATTACCAGATCTAAACTGGCTCAACAATGGCCTAATTCTTTATGCACCTTGGCAGCTGGTGATTCCTCATAAATTACCTTCAGATATTCTGAAATTCAATGGAAACCCTAGAGAATACCTGTCCAACCATGTCATGAATTTTCATTTATGGTGTTCATCAAAATCCTTGAATGATGATTTAGTTAGACTACGTCTTTTCCAGAGAACACTTACTACTCTAACTATGAAGTGGTACATTGAGTTAGCATGATCTTCTTTTGATAACTTTACTACCTTAGTTACCACTTTTTTAGCCCACTTCCAGTTACCCATATGATATGAAACTCGAAAGGAACTATTAACAAACTTTAAACAAACTATTTATACTCATATATCTAATCATATTCATGAGTTGCATTGTCGTTGTCGAATGGTTAGAATTTATGTTCCTGACCAACTCTTAGCTGAGTGGTTTATAAAATCCTTGTTGCCATCTATCATCCAAGATGTGGTGAAAGGCAAAGTTCTCATAGAAGAGAAAGTAATTTCTCATGCCCGAGATTTGGACTTGATTTATACACAGCCTGGCACGCTCTATGAAAAGATCTTGAATGCACCCCGACAAGCTTTCACTATTCCTCCACTGCCATCGAGTAAGGACTCTCATGCTGGTGACGATTTGATTGGTTCTTCGAGCACACAAATGGCAGGTAGACCACATGGTCAAACACTTTCCATTTCCAATCAAACTACAAAATGAACCTGATAACACTCTTGCTTCTGAAATCAATGTCATGTCATCTAACAAAGGAAAGAATGAAAATCAACCAGGAAGTGAGAAGAAGGGGAAAAACAAGAAGAAACAAAATAATTCCCCTCAAGAGAAATCATCTGATTCCTCTCCTTCGGCTAGGAAACCTCGTTACCCATGTTTGATCTATAACGATGAGAATTTTACACGAGATTGTCCTCACCACTCTAAAGTCTCAAAGCTTCTGAAGACTTCTAATGCATCCATGGTATTGGCTGATCCTTTTCCAAAACCAGAGACAAATATGGTTGCTACAGACCATGCTCCCACTTCCCAAGTGCTTATTCTATCCGCCTCTAAGACTAAAATTGAAGTTTTGGTGTCAACACGAAGTAAAGATTATGGAAATCAACCATCATCATTGAATAACCAAGCTAATCAACCTAATTCTTCGACCTCGACTTCATCTGATCCTATTCCACCACCTATTGTACTAGAGTTAGCAATAAAACCACGTAAGGGAGTTGTATAAAAATCAACATTTAACCCTCGAGATCGAGCTGCACAAAACTATAACATATTAGAAGTTTTGGCTCAGTCACCTTCTACTATGTTGACACTCGATGTGCTTCAAAATTATCCCTCCCAAAAGCAGGCTTTGTTGTCAGCAATTGGTGGAATCTATCCAACTGATTCCAATCTTTTGGTTTTCAACCATGCGAGTTATACGCCACAGTTACTAGTGCAATTAGCATTCTTGATTCAAGTAAATGCCTTGAATAAACTTATTCACTGAACCGTTATTGACGAGGGGTCATCTACTTATATTATGTCTATGAATTACTAGAAAACACTTGGCTCACCACCTTTGTCACGTTTACCAATAATGTTAAAAGCTTTTGACAATTGCACATATATGCCTTGTGGAATATTGAGTAATCTGCAAATCGAACTCGGAGGCAAAACAATAACTATTGAAGTTGAGGTTGTTGAAGGACCCCTTGACTACAACATTTTGCTAGGAAGACAATGGGTTTATGCTATGGTTGTTGTAGTTTGAATGTACTTTCATACGATTGCATTCCCTCATAAGGGTGGAATCATAGTTATTGACCAACGCGCTTTCTTCGCCTCTAGTTCATAGGCTACTTGAAGAATTCCGTTAGTACACAGACCCCTGCTATCTCTTCAAAACATTGGTGTAGATCTCTTGAAGGATACTTCCCTAATGGGTACTTTTTCACTACCATCACCATTAAACTTGGCGGAAGTGGCAAAAGTTGAGACTTGCAACATGATATCTTCCACTTCATCTGACTTAAGGAAGATTACCTATAGTTTAGAAGTTCATAGTAATGATGAAATCATGTCACTAAGCCCTATTGAGCTTGCATAGCAGTCAATATTTTTAGCTTGTGTGGCAAACCCAAATCCATCTTCACCAATTGTATGGGTAGATCATTCATTAGAATATGGTACCTTCTCCGATCATTTTTCATGTATATTTTCTACTGATGAAGGAATCATTCAATCAATGATGATAGAAGAAGAACCATGGGAAGATTATCATCATCCTTCCCATCTTCCATATCACATAAAACATTTTTCAAATGAACTTAATTACCCTTTAGTTGTTGATTTCCTTTCGAATTATGTTTTCATAACTACAATAGATTCTGAGCAAAACTTGTGAAATATTGAAGAAACAATTTCTGTCAATATTTCAACCAAACCTAACATTGTAGAAAACATTCATGTTGGCAAATCTTGTTCTCGATCTTAACTTGATATTTACTGTGCTCTCTTTCGTGAATTCTGAGATATATTTGCATGGTCATATGAGGAGATGCCAAGAATTGACTCTAGCATAGTTGAACATGAAATCAAAATGTATCTTGATGTCAAACCAGCATGACAATGCCTCCATCATGTTCATTCAAAGAAGGTTGCTGCCATTGAAATAGAAGTTGAAAAAAATTTTCATGCTGGTTTCATTTACCCTATTCCTCTTACTGATAGGGTTTCCAATATTGTTCTTGTTATGAAGAAACAAGGGGCAATATGAGTGTGCATCAATTATAGGGATGTTAATCAGGTTTGTCCAAAAGACAATTATCCCACTCCCTTTATTGACTTTATTATTGGTGAACGTGCTAGATGTGAAATATTCTCATTCATGGATGGTTTTTCTGGCTATAATTAGATCAATATCTGCCCAGAGGACCAATCTAAAACTACTTTTATCTATTCATGGAGCACATTCCCTTACAGGAAACTCCCTGTTGGTTTGAAGGACACAGGGGAAAATTTTCATAGGGTGATGAATTATGCCTTCAATGACATCAAACATATTTTTCAACCATACCTTGATGATTTACCTGCTCATTCACAAAAGCGGACTGATCACCCACAACATTTGAGAGCTATATTTTTATGGTGTTAGCAATACAAAATACGACTCAATCCACACAAATGTGTGTTTTGTATCGATTCTGGTTGTTCTCTTGGTTTCGTAGTGTCTAAGGAAGGAATTTGACTCGACCCACTTAAAGTTCACGCAATTCTTGACTTACCTCCACCTTCACATTTACTATAGTTACAGAGACTCCAAGGGAAGGCTAACTTTATGAGGAGGTTCATTCCCAATTATGCTAAAATGGATAAAGGATTTACTTGTCTATTGAAAAAGGGGATACCCTTCCATTGGGATTAGGTAGCACAAGCTTCCTCTAATGCTCTTCAATATACGTTGATTAGAGCATCAGTAATGTATTCCCCAAATTATCAAAATGACTACTTCCTGTATCTCACCACTGTAGATACAACCATTGGAATGGTTTTAGTCCAAGAAGAAGATGGGATTGAATGTATGACATATTATTTGAGCTGAAATCTCAATGATACAAAAGTTAAGTACTCTTACGTCGAAAAGTTGGCTGTTGTTCAAGCGGTACAGAGATTTCACCACTATATCTTGCTCTGGAAGACCGCTGTCATTTCGGATTGCAACCTTATGACATATATTTTGTCACATCAATTACTGGGGGGAAAATACTCAAAATGGATCGTCATTGTGTAGGAATTTGATTTAGAATTCATCAAATCCAAATCAAAGAGATCTCTAGTTCTCGTCAAGCTTCTTTGCAACCTTCCCTCGAATACCATTGATTCAACATTATAACCATCAATTCTGGATGAGTCTCTATTCTTGATTTCGTCATCTGACCCGTGGTATGGAGATACACTGATTTATCTCCAAACCCAAACTTTTTGGCCTGATACCTCTCGCCCGCAATAGCAACGTATCTAATACCAAGCCAAATATTATCTGATCATTGGCGGCACTCTTTACCGTCGTGGTATCGATACGATTTTGTGAAGGTGCCTCACTCATGAGGAATTTGAGAAATTTTTGAATGATTTCTATTCAAGTGCTTGTGGTTGACACTTATCTAGTTATGCTACCACGAAGAGAATTCTCTGTGTTGGTTACTTCTGGCCTACCATTTTCAAAGATTGCTTTATTGTCGTCAAAAGTTGTCATACATGTAAGATATATGACCATAAAGCTAGATTACCACCTACACCATTGCATCCTGTCATTGTTCTTGGACCATTCACCAAATAGGGCATTGATTTCATGACATTTAACCCCACCTCGGTCGGGGGGCATGGGCACATTATAGTTGTCATTGAATATTTGTCAAAATGGGCCGAGGTGATGTCGACATTAAAAAATAGTGGTGAGATGACTGCACTTTTCTTTTTCAACCACGTGATTGCTTGATTTGGTGTACCGCAAGCTATAGTTACAGATCATGGGTCAGATTTTCACAATCACATGATGAGTGAGTTAACTGCCAAGTTAGGACTCTCACATGATAGTTATACTCCTTATTATCTACAAGCTAATGGACAAGTTGAGGCCATCAACAAAGTCCTGAAGCGAATGCTTCAAAGAATGATAGGGGTTCATAAATGAAATTGACATTTAATCCTGTACTCTGCTTTGTGGGCATACCGAACTTCAGTGAGAAATGCAACTCGATTCACACCCTTTCAATTGGTGTATGGTATGGAGGCAATCTTGCCAATACAACGTGAAATTTCATCTCTCAAACTCACGATTGACCTGTTACCCGACACTTCTGATGAAGAAGCATGTTTCTTAGAACTCATCCATCTGGATGAAAGCCGTCGTGAAGCCGAATTGGCTAACGAAGCACATAAGAAACGAATCAAGGTGTAATACAACAAAATTGTCAAACCTCACATTTTCTCGGAAGGAGACCTTGTCCTACTTTATGATCAGGAAGCTAATAAACTAGTAACAGGGAAATTTGAACCACTATGGATGGGTCCTTACATTTTCAAGTGTGTTTTGGCAAAAGGTGCCTATGGGCTGGTGGATTATGATGGAATTCCATTTTCACAGTGCCGAAATGAGCTGTATCTCAAATGTTACTATGCTTAATTGAGTGGAGTAAAATCATTGTATATATGCTTTAATTTCACGTGTGTGTGTCAAGTGTCTTTTAGAGTTTTTATGTGGTTAAGTAATCCGATTTTAATTTGTTGCAGATGTCAAAACCTTTGGAACCATTTGTTGGTTATGCCGATGGTGCTAGTCGTAGTACGCAAAACCTATCTTCTGCACCATAGGCCATTTTTGCTTGAAGTGGCAAGTTAGAAAGTTTTCAAAGGATTTGTATCGGTCATATCACTAAGTATAGCATGTTGATTGAACTTCTCTCTGATTCCATTTCACTTGGCATTCACTGAATCATCGTTAGGCTGGACTCACAAGTCGTCATACTACAACTAACAAATTTTTATACCATCTAAAACCCAACGATTCTTCGTATATTCCTTAGAGTTCATATTTTGGGGATACATTTTGAGTACATTCAATGTCAACATATTTCCAGTAACTTTAACAAATTAACTAATTCATTAGCGAACTATGTGTTAAACAGACATTTGTGACACATGTAAAAGTAAATTTTCAATTCACATCATTAGTTGAATAGGATTTCAAATAACCATATATAAAAACTCTGAAAGTAAAATAGATAGATGTTTTAAAGTTTTTACAAAATTTGTGTCGAAGACATGTTTGGTCATCTAACCTAAAAACTCAAAATGCATGCAAAAATCATCCTAACTAGAGCTAGTGATGCTCATGATAACAGATAACATCCTGAGCTATCATGCACAAGAGCTACATCCAATGGCCAGGTACACCAATAGTATGGTGCTACAGCCTGATAGGCAACTCCTTAATCCAGATGTCTGGAATACCAAGGATTAATCCCTCTACATGATCCTGCAACTCTGCCAATGTCTTGGCCAAATCCAATTCCTGGAGAACTACTCTCCCAACATTTCTTTGCACTGGCCCACTTGCCTCTTGTTGGTGTCTCATAGGTTGAACAATACCAACATCTGCATGCATGAGAATTATTTTAGTTTAGTCATGGAAACATCAAAACACAAAAATATGTAGAAAATTAAAAATAAAAAAACATTTTGTCAAAAAATAATTTACCTATAGCACCCCATTGAGCGCCCACTGGTAAACTCAACTCTGGATCTCCATGAAAATCCATCCCTGTGTATGGATGCTCCTAGATGAAAATGTGTTTTTGATCAAGCCAACTAAATAATGTAGTAGAAAATGTAATCGATGGCTGACCAGCATGTCTAGCCAGCAATTCGACCCACCTCTGCATCCGTGGATCTCTAGGACCAGCTACACCCAGTGTTACATGTTGAGGTTGCATCAATGGAATTATCTCTAAGCTAAAAGCAATTAAGAGCAATCCATAGCTAAAATTCTTGGTCCTATCACTCTTTGCCTTTGTCAACTACTCTTTTAGTGAAGAAGGTATTTCCTCACACTAGTTGAATAACGCTGGCTCAAGACACTCAAGTGCATACTACATGTATGATCTATTTGCTAGATGGAGTGTCACACAGCGTGCCAACTTTGTGATGGTGAAAATGATTATTCTCAATGGATAACCATGAATATTTTTGATGATTATATTTTCGTCCTTTCTAGGCTGTGTACCTGGCCAAAAAAATTGTTGAACATAATCCCTCATTGATTCCCCTCCACAGGAAGAACCTGGAAGTGATATGGGGGCACCATGTCTCGACAAACCTGTAGGAAAGTAAACATAATCAATCATAATAGGGAATACTTTGTCCCTTATGTGAGAATCCTAATCTATTGGATCCCATGCATGAACTAGGAACTGCAATAGTTCTGATTGTTACCTCATTCTGGACAACCTGAAGTATTTGAGAAACCCATAGTTTTTTAGGGCCTCAACTGTACTTGGATCATTTAGGGCAACCATGTCCTATTCTTCATGCTCTCTTTCTTACCAACCAATAGCCATTCTAATTTGATGAAAGCCTGAAATAAAACCATAAGCTTAGTTAGGATCCTTTTCATGCAAAAGACTAGAGAAATTTTCAGGCAAACAGGTGAAACAAGTTTGTGAAACTCACCCAGTGGAGCCCAGGCAAGGAGACAATGTGTTGCAGTGATGCTACCCTTCTATCTAGGTGCTCCCTAGCATAGTTTTCAACATGGAAGCCTGTGTTGATCCGAGGGAGAAATATTATAACACCAGCGGCCCTAAAAACCCTAAAAACTTGCATGAAACTCTAAACAAATGACATGAAAATAAAGAGGACGGGTTGATCTTCTACCTAGTTTGGACGACAAGAGAAATGTTCCAGAGAATCTCTCACAATCAGCTGCTAAAGATTGAGGTAAAAAAGAGGGTCTAAGCACAAACTGAATGGTAAATATCAAATGGTGAAAATAACATGGTAAATTCTTGTTTTATGTTTATTTCATGATCATTTAATGAGTAAAATTTAGTATTTACCTATTTTTACCAATGAAAAAGGTATGTTTAATCCATTTAGTGTTGCTTTGGACAGATTTACAGCTAACTTACAAAATTTGATGTGCACGATCGTGAATTGTACTTTGACCAGAGAGCATACTTTTATCTCTTTTTCAATCTTTGTTAAACATCAGAAAAGGAACCCCCTTGGAGTCCTCTTCAAGCTCTTTTCAGACTCTTGGAATATGAAAATATTTTCGAGCACTTGTACTTTTCAGCTTGTTAGCAGATTGGAAATGACATCTACTCAATATAAGTTTAACCCTTTTCCAGACTGAGATAGATTATTTACGAAAAATGAATACATTGATCGAACATTGTCAATAGGTTCTCTCTCGTATTGTTTTATGCTTTTTCATACTTGAGAGACAAATTTATGAAAAATAGCTTGTGGATTTTTCTTTTTGTCCCTTTTCAAACTCTCTAAACATGAAAATGATCAAGTTATCATTTCCATTATACTCATTAAAACATAAAATAGTGACAAACTTGTTCATCATGACAAGACCAAGTTTCACCTTCACTAGACTCATTAAACATCACATAGAGATGGATTCACCTAAAGGGTGGAATTATACAACAGGCATATGTTATCCTCAAACGTGATAAAAATAAAGAGGTACTAGTCAGCAATGACTACGGAAAATGGGAAAAGGGGTAAACCACTTTATGGCAGTAGGTCGCTCTTAAACATGACACTTTCACTCCGTCACTGTGACTATATGGGTTGGGTTACCTGCTTGATAGTCATCATACCTTGGTCTATCATACCATCCATTACTTTGGTTTTGGGCCAATGCTGCCAATTCATTCAGTGTCACTGACATGTTCAAGAGAAGTCACTCAGTTAAATTCATCCTTTGCAATACTCATAAACCTTCATTTTCATGACCGCCATTCCTGAATCTTGTGTCATTAGTCAAATTTTGTCTCCAAAAATTATTACACTCATTTCATGTCATTGATGTGGGATACATCAAGGCCCTCCTGTGACATGTCACTTCTTGTCAACATCAGCACATTATCTAAGAAGTTGACATAGAAATTCCCTTCTAGTACCGTGAGGCATGCATACATCAATGGCAGGTTACTCTCTTCTGGCGATAGGTTGACATCACTAGCCTTTGACTGAAATAATTCGTATGGTGTTTGACATAAAAACATCCATTCACACCATGCAAAATGTACTACAGTACCTTGAGGATCATTATCATTATCAGTGATTTCTCTCGCATCTGTTAACGGATTACATCATTGGCTAGTAATCAAATGGTGTCTTCCCATGTTTGACTTCAGATCACATATTCACATGGTTAGACTCGTACTTGAATGAATTATTGAATGAGATAGAAGATCCTGGACCTAGTTCCATCCATCCAAGCTGCGATTTCAGGAAATGACCAAATCATTCATACATTAGCTTTACATTGACAGTCATCTGATCATGGGTCTATATCTGTAGATGACTATCTATGTACTTGTAATGAAAGTTTATATGTTGAGCATGGGTATGCCTTCCCTCAGAAATTCATGAGAAAAAAATCAAAATATCATCATATGATGTATTTTAATCAATGCAGGTCACCATCCACTTTATAACCTCCTCATGACATCATA
The DNA here is from genome assembly GCA_000404065.3 of Pinus taeda. Taxonomy (NCBI): domain Eukaryota; kingdom Viridiplantae; phylum Streptophyta; class Pinopsida; order Pinales; family Pinaceae; genus Pinus; species Pinus taeda. Next base: position 174,262 of record APFE030073608.1, on the reverse strand, counting down.
AAGCATATCACTCGACATTATCATTTTCAACTTCATGCTTTAGGGGGCAGCTGTTACAAATCCATTTGGGCATATCACTCCCATCATTTAGATCAATACTATTGGGGCTCATCAAACCCTAATTCAGTTGCTACACGCCCTAGACACGTCATCACTTTGAATGCCTCCTTCCCTGAGAGTTTCTTGGCCTGAAGCCCTCTAGAAATGGCTCCTTGAGGGACCAGTGCAGCCTTGGTTAGGGGTAAGTGCACTTCAATGCAAGTAGGCCCATGTCAGGGTGCTTTCCATAGCACTTAGGCCCACTTTGACCTACGTTGGGGAATATTCAGTAAAATTATCATAAGGTTCTGGGAATATTCTTATATTTTGGAGCCATCTAGAAGATTCCCACACTTATCATCTCCTATGAGCTTGAAATTTGATAGGGAATTAATTAAGTAACCTCCTATCCTCTCATCCCTTCCTTCATGGAAGCTAATTCTAAGTTTTGAAGGCCATTCAATACCTTCATTTATGACCAAACCTCCTCCATTCTCCTATAAATTTATCACTCATATAGGTGGTCAGGGGCTAGACTTTCAGAATTTGTTAGGAGATACTATTGGTGTGAGGTTTGAGATTGTAAGCAAGCATTGTTATGCTACCAGAGTGTTTTGATTTTGATGTGATGTTGGTTGGAACCCAATCTGCAAGAGTGACAATGGATCTAACTTCATCGTTGTAATTCTTCCTTATACTTAATAAAGTCGTTTACACCTTTTCCCATATTCTTTTATTTATGCATGGTGATTATATGTGTAAATGCTTTTGATTCCATTTGCTTATAGTAGATAGATGTATTGCTCTGATTGGTTTTTGTCCTTTGTTTATGATTGCAGGTGCTTGTCGAGTAGATTAAGTTCTAGAAGGAGTGACAAGAACCATACAAAGGAGACAAAGGGAAAGAAAAAGATAAAAAATAGTTCCCTTGTCTTATTTATCTTGTATAGAAAAAGGTTAGGTGCTTTCAATCTGTTTTTCTAGGTGTAGCTACCCACCTAGGGAAATTGTGTTTATCGGTAGATGAAAAATTCCACATAACAGGGTTGAATGTTGGGAAAAAACATAGTGATGGGGGTCACTGGTAGTTGATTAATGACTAAATAAATTGTCAAGGGAAATCGCAAAGGCTTTGGAGAGGAAAAATGGCACTTTTGCACATTTATTTATCGAAATAATGGAAATTAAGAGAAAGGGGAGGTGAAAGGTCACAAATTGCATGTGAGGAGGAAAATTAAGGAAAATAATGGAAAATGAAGAAAACAAAGGTCTCATTAATAAAAAGGCTTATGAGGATCAGTATACAGACTTTTATCAGTTCATTTTTGGTGCTATCTCTCTATTCTCTCACTCTCATACTCTTCGATACTTAGAGTTTCTTGGAGCACCCTTGGAGGGTTGTAGCATACTTGGAGTTTTAGAGAAAGAAGGAAAAGGAAGAGAAGGAAAGTACAATAGGACATCAGGATCAGTAGCTACAACACATTTTTCTTGTAGTTACTGAGTTGTATATATGTTTTCCTCACTAGTTTTGGCATGCATGGAATATGCATGTTATTTGTTGGTCATGATCTATCATTGACCATGGATTTTCCTAGCCTTTCCATTTCCTGGATTTCTATGGTGATGTTGGTTCATTTATTTGTTTTCTAGTTGTTTCTCATGTTTCCATTAGATTGGGTTAAGTTACTATCTCCTGGAAGCCCTAATTGGACAAATGCTTTGGAATTCATGTAGCATCTTGGCTTGAGTTAGTAGTGTTGGAAGCCTACATTGGACAAACACTCTTGAATTTGTTGGTGGGTTGAGTTACTATCCCTGGAAGCCCTAGTTGGAGAAACACTCTTGAAGTTTGACGACAATTATGGGATGATTTACTAGTCTTAGAAGCAATGGTTGGAACAAACTCTCTAAAGGCTTAGAAGGTTTGGGTAGAGACCAAATAGGTGATGGTTTGTGATGTATGACTGTGAAGTGGAATCAGTATTTGATGGGTTGAGTTGGTTTGGCCTTTGGAAGCACTGGATGGTTTTGATTGACATGTTTTATGAGATCCCACATTCATGCTTGGAATATGGCATGGTCGAGGGGTTCATGAACTAGTATGGCCTTTACATCATTAATATGAGGTTATTTATCCTTGTTAATTCATGAGTATTATATTGTTTTATGTGTGGATTATATGGTTTTTATTTCCTTGATAATTATGTCGCTATTATGATGGTTATGAACATGTATTACGACAGTGGCTATGTATGGATCTCATCATGTTTTTACTTATAAAGGAATGAACAATGTATCTTTCGCCTAATTGATGAAACTGAAGGTAACGTGTTAAGGAATCACGCTTCTTAGAGATTCTCAGATGAATATCCCCATGCTTAAATATGTTGTTTAAACCTATATATTACATAACTATGACATGTTTGAAGAAATTCCTATCATGACTAGTAGGGGTCCACTCAAGTCCTTATTCAATTAATTGCATTTGTATCATTATTATGTTGTTATATTTGAGTTCTGAAAGTGTCATTGAGTTCTAGGCAGTGACTTGGGCTCTGGGCTTAAATAAGTGGCACAAATCTTGGAGTCACAAGCACATGTCTGAGGAGAAAAGTCACCAGAGGCATCCATACCCATGTTGTGGGAGCGTATGGAGCCTCCCTGATGCCTTATTTTCCATATCAAGGGATTGAATGAGGATTTAAAGGTCTAAAAGTGCAATGGGACCCAGGGGCTGGTAACCTAAGTGGTTGGGATGGCTCGTGGGAGTTATGTTACTGATGTGGAAGGCTTGTATGGTGTGCTTCTATGAACTCCACTTCCTTAACTAACAGATAGGGAGTCAAATCATATCACAATAACTTCTCGTCACATGTTTACCTCGGTTGGCTGGTTACTTGGGTAGTTATGGGAGGAGGGTGTTACATACTAGGATTTGAGAGATTCCCTGGAGTAAAATTGTCATTTACTCAATGTATGAACATCGTTAAATTATTATTTCTAGTTGATAGCTTCTATGTAGATAATGGATCAATACACGGGAGGTCCTTACAACACCCAAATTAATTAAAACTTCATATCCTATTTGATACTATAAATGAATGAAATTAGTGCGAAAATAAAACACACTACAAACTTCACGAGGGAAACCTCACAAATCTAAAAGTAAGTCTTGTATTTAAATTTCATCATGTTACTAAGAGCATGTTGTCACCATGTTGTATTTTCATCATGAGTTAGTCTCTTTTTTCCATGAATAAAGAAATAATTTTGTAAACAAAAATAAAACAAACAAAATACCAATGCTCTAATCCCCTTAACATCACCCCATTAATGATTCAAAAAATGTTAGGAAAATTTTATCTCATAATTTCCATTACATTTAATATAAACCCAGGGCTTATAAGCTTGTAATGTTCATGCATGATTTTTGTAAGACCAAATATTACCTATCCCAATTACAAAAAAAAATCATTCAAGGAATGTGAAGCAAGAATTGGGAAGAAACACGAATGAATGTATCACCTGAATGTGGGGGAAATGAACCTTATAAAAGCTGAGAGTTATAATTTTTCATGTATAAATTTTCATGCAACTTAACTAATTTCCAATTTCATCAATAATTATTTCCCATATGTTGTGATAAATTAACATATTGCACTATTCATAAAATATTTTAAATGCAAAGACTGAAAATCAAACCATAAATTTAATGGTATAACTGAATTAAAAGGAAGTCAATACCCTATGAGTGATCCCTTCCCACTTTAGGTCTTTGTTATATAGGAAAATGACCTCCTCACCAGCTCAGAGGAGAAATAGATGATGACTAAAGGACTGGCCAAGTTCACAAGCCCAGTTGTCAAGCTAGCAATGTCTAGGAACTAGCAACCTGCTTTATAAAGCTTCCTAGCAAGGCTAAGGGTGCATTAGTGCCTAGGGTAACTCTGTCTGTTACCTCAGGAAGAGCATTAGTGAACCTAATGAGTTTTGATGGGTGAAGGGAACAATTTGATGAGAAATATCCCGATATTCTCTCCTATGTAAGCTCACAAAAGCAGGTAAACATCAGAACTCGACCTGTTTGGAGGAATTACTAATTCCTAATGGAGTCTACAAACAGGAAAGAGGACAAAGGCATGGAAACATCACTGCTTTTCCCTATTGGAACTCATGAAGTACTTTGCAACCTTATCCTCACATGCTATATATGAAAGGCTAGGACCATTGTGGAAGAAGTCGAACCATTTGAAAGGATTTCCTATTTGACGGTCGAGGATAGTCTCTGATTAAGGGATTAGACGAGGCTAGGAAGTGAGAGAGAGAGAGAGGGAGGAGCTGGAAGGGTAAGGGAAGGCTGATACAACCTATGGTTGTAATCACTCCTTTGTACATCAATATAGAACTGCAATTTTGTTGTCCACTGCATGATGTTTATAGTATAATTTGTTCATATGTTCATACAATGTTGTTATCATGAGTGGCTTAGATATATGAAACTAGATATATTTATATGTTAATGCATTGTTTTTCAAAGTTATATGATGTGATATTATGCTTATCTTATCTATGTGCAAGTTTTGATCTGGAGGTGGCTCAGGGGTCTTCCACCTAGCTACATTGTGCTCTCCAACAACACCACACTAAAAATTGAGGTAATAAGTCCTTCTTCATGATTTTATTCTCATTTTTTAAACATATATATGCACGCATCTTTGTGACAGTTGCAGCTAATCTTACAGTCTGCCAAGGATCACAGGAAGATTCTTGAAGGTTTCTACATCACCAAACACCCGTGCATTAATCCCTATAGTAGAATTGGTGACTCCAATAGGGACTACACTTAATTCCTAGTTTTCTCCCAAAAAGTTCCTAGATCTCTCTTTCTTCTAGGCCTTCATGTTCTTCTTCATTCCCTCTCTGACCACTGAAGGCAATACAACACCCTTCTCTTAGTGCTGAGTCATAGATCTGATCCCCACAACCTCCTTTTTGAGCCTTTTTCCCCACTCACGATGTCTGCTAGTGTAAAAAACACTTTATAAAGCACTATGGCCTCACGCACTATGTGCAAGTATTGCAAGTAATTCTTTGTACCCTCTATTACAAAGCGTTAGCCAACCATTTCTTGATAAACAAACTGCTATGTGACCTCATGGGTTGGGAAATATGCTTGTAGACTGATCTGGGATCTGCAGTTGTGCTTGTTTGATTGATCTATCTCCTTAACATTTTTTTCTTTTTTAATAAAATAGCTTTACTTCTTAAAGTTTTTGTTTTCATAAAAGGAAAAATACGATTTTTTTAATGCTTTCTACTTAGTTGGTTAGATCTACATTATTTGGTTTCAAAAGTTATTAGTGAGCATTGTTAGTTATGTCAGTTGTGCTAGTGTTTTACTAAACTAGATGCATGGTATATATATTGACGTAGACTCTCCCTTTGTAGAAGCAACTTCTTCATTGAAAGTGAAATTTACAAGCATTGTTTTTGCACGATTTGAGTGAGATTCCCTTATAACATCATACGTCAACACCCCTACCAAAGACTCTAACGAAGTAAATTTCAAATTTACCTAATAAAACCAATCAACAACTCTTTTTAGAGTAAACACACATTATTTTAGGCTAGGATCTTTGTTTAGGCAGTTGTGAGTTGACTGCCCAAGATCATACACTGAAACTAGTGCCATTAATGAGGGAAATCCTTTTGCATTCATACTATCTAGAATCACTCCAGAAAAAGTGGAGCTAAATACAAGACAACATCAAACTATAAAGGAAGGTAGCCCACCTTTGCTTACATCTGCTTTGGGTATTCTATGCATCAGGGATCCTTTTGTGGATATAGAAGCTGAGTCAGGGACTCAGGTATCCTACCCACACAATGTGCTATCTGCGACTATGTGCCCCCCGGTAGTGTCTTTGACTTAAGGTAACCATAGTGGCCACTTTTAGGGACAAACACAAGGTGACTAGGGCAGGCTGCACTGGTACCTAACACAGATGGACCTACTTAGTCTTCGTGTTTTTGGAGGGTGCTCATCTTCACAAGAGCACTTGGCCCCTTAATCTGGGGTTCGGGCAAAGCTCAACAATATTTCTAACTGTACATTTGGCCAACTCTCCCTTTTATCCATTGTGATACTGGGTTTCATCTCCAACGAATTGTGGTTATCGGACGTGGTCATACCCTCTGCTTGTTGATTGATTTATTTAGTTTATTTTTCAATTTTTAAGTGCCATATTGTTATCTCCGAGACTTTAATAAATAACACTATAAAATTTATTGATAAAATTTATCGGCCACCATGGCTACATCTGGCCCTCGTTGTCAATTTAGACGGTTGTTAGGACTTCCCCCACTCATTTTCGAGGATCCATCGATCCCTAGTGAACCGAATTACCTGTCCTTGGGCAATCAGTCTCCGTGATCTAACACTAAATTAGTTTGGACATCCCACAATAAAGGCTTACTAGAATATTTCTTTACTAAAGGTTCATTCCTCCATACAATCCTCCAATGATGAATCCATTGGGACCACTCTTGATTCCAGATCCATTTGCAACTCTCATGTCTTCTGTTAGACCTACGCCACCCATCCCATCAAAAGCTAATGGGTCATGGGATTTTGTGGACAGTTTTGGTACGCCACCACCTCCCTAGTCGACAGTCAGTACCACACCTCTGATGGGAAACACTGTTATCCCACCTGTCCTAGGTTCAAACCCCATCATGACACCCAACGCAAGTGTAACCCAGTATATACCAGTTTCTACCCCATTTGTGTGAGCTCCTAGACCTTTGACAAGTGCTACATATAGCACTCCTTATAATGTTGCATATAGCATGGTTAGCATGGGTCCCTTCAACAACCCCTTTGGTTGGAATCCATTGTTTAGTTCCAACCCCCAGGTCTAGATGCCTGGGGGAAATGTTTAGAATATGCACATACTAGACGACAATGTTACAGTTCCCCCTATGTTTACAAGACAACAGGGACAATCATTGACTGACATGAATACTACTTATGTCAATCAAGGACCTATAGTTAATTATGTGGTGTTGGCTTATTAGGCCCTGACCTAGGTTTGGAAGAGTGATTAGCCAAACAAATCCCACAGCTACCTGCCCTTTTGGTAATAGCCTGTGGAGAGTGGATTCAGGTCTCACCCGAGGTAGCAGGGGAGGGTGTTGGAACTAGGTTTTCTCACCCTTGGGATGTCTTGATGTGGTTTGGAGGGGTCCCGAACCATTCTGTCGCCTCGCGCCACTCTGTACTATTATCGGGCTTCCACGTGCATGTACTTTCTTATTAATGAGATTATTACAGATCTGATCTTCTTGTTATTGTCTTTAAGCAAACATTTAATAATAAAACCCAATGTACACAATTATAAAAAGACATAAACTCATATAATAGATGCATAAACTAGAGTACAACAGATCCGCAATAATCCAGAAACAACTTATCTTTATTAATATCTTCTTTCTAGTACAATCTTGTTTCTGCCTTGTGCACACAGCTACAGGGTTCTGCACACATAGCTATGGACTCTATCAGGCCTTTGCACACACAGCTGCGGAGCCTCTATCTACCCACTAACACCCTTTACTCGAACTTACAGATGTAGAACTCAAATTACTTTCACCAACCCACAATACATCAAATCTAGTCCAGAACAAAAACTAATTTCTATCCTTAGAGCCTCACTCTACTTACACATTCCCATGGTCCATGGACCATGGACAAACCAACTTACTTTCTATTATTCTATATTATTTTTGGGCTGACAACCCCTTGAGTCATCCTATTATATTTCACACTCTATGCATTTTGGATATTTACAATATTATTACCCTAACTTCTAGGCTTTAAGCCCCAAAACCATTACGCAAGTCCTTTTCTACCCAACAGATCCCCAACACAATCATTGTGACTTGCCCAGAGCCACTCGTCCATGCGGCGATTCACACTGGCTAGGCCTTGCAGTTCACCATCCCTATGAGTGACGCACTTCATTATGCTGCTCCCTCTTTGTCTCCTGCAACTCTTCTTCTAACTCCTACTCCATTGCCTCCACTAATTTGTGCAACTGATGATTCACATTTTGCCCTACTCGGTTAACACAGAGCACCCCCTCATAGGATTTTAGCTCAAGCTTGGGTGCCGCATACAGGAACTCTTTGTGCCAACGCAGCAAGTCTTAAATTTTTGATCACCTATACGCACTATTTTTTGTAGCTTTTGTTGCAATTTTGCAGGATAATTGTTGCTATCCGCTAGATCCCAATCTTCAAGGTGCATGAGAGACGAACTATAATCTGCAATTCCATCATTTGGCTACGTATTTATAGGCTTTCCATTATCTTTTATGGTTCGCCGACTAGCCCATGGGTTAGACAGTGACATCTCGACTAGTTCTACTTCGTCTCTAAGAATTTCCAGCACATACCCTACTATTGGTGTTGAACTGTGTGTTGTGCCCATGACCATCGACACCATACTATCCAGAAAGTCCTGTATCTCCATTGGCCATATCACAACCCTTGGTCTTACTCCTTAAGCGTAAATAATGAACAACTCCATCTCGGCGGGGAGGCACAATATATTACTTTCCTCAAAATCACAGATTGTTCAGCGGATGCCCCCTTGTGATTTATAAGCGTTTCGAAATTCAAATTTGTCAGTTCCCTGCTTTTTTGGTGTCGTAACGTTAACCCTGCGATAGACTATTCTAGATCTGGCTCATACCATGTATCTTAATTGCTCGCCGCCTACTCCCTTTTGCCATAACTCAGACATCTTGTCATGAATAGTGTCAGCAACGATCACCTTTTTGCTTGTCCACGCAACAGCGCAGCCCCTTCTGCGCAACTCCAACCCTAGTGACATACCAACTCTATGCACCCCCTGATTGTTGTGTAGCTGCCCCACAGACTGCTTTAACGTCTTGCACTCTCTTTCAACTGCCTGGAGTGGTGAGACTGTCCTTCGGTCAGTTAGTCATGTGGTCAGCCCACTTGTGTAGAGCTTTAGGAAACGGCCATTTACTCTTCCTGGGAAAGGTTCTCCATTCAGCTTGGCAAGCTAGACTGCGCCCCCATCTGTGACTTCTTGTACTACATAGGGCCCTAACCAATGCAGTCATATTTTTCCAGGGAATTTCTGGAACTTGTTGTCATATAGAAATACCAAATCATTCTCTTTGAATGTGTGCATCCTAATATGGCGATCATGCCAAGCTTTTTCCCATTGCTTCTGTCCCTACTAATGGAATCTTTCCAGAAACCGTTCCTCCTCAAATTCTTCCAGTTGTGCGATCCTCTCTTCCAAATCTGCGTAGTCTACCATGCCTGTCATCACTGCTATTCACAAACTGGGTACAATGTATTCCATTAGCATGACAGCTTCCTTTCCATAGACTAACCAGAATGGCATTTGGCTTGCCAACTTCTTGCACATCGGTCAATACGCCCATAGCGTAGCAGGTATGCACAAATCCCAATCATTCCACTACGCATTACATACCTTTGTCAATGTAGTCTCCAAGATTTTGTTGCGAGCTTCAACAATCCCATTTGCTTGTGGATGGTATGGTGTGCTTTGTTGATGATATATCTGGAACTCCTCAGTGAGTGCACTGATAGTCTCATTCAGGAAGTGTGTTCTGTGGTTGCTCATTAGAATTTTTGGACATACAAACCATGTTAACACATTCTCAAACACAAATTTCGCAGCTGTAACGGCCATAGAGTCCTTAATCATCTATGCTTCCACCCATCAGGTCAAGTACTCTGTCGCAGTGACGATATAGCGTGCCCCCGTCTTTCCTGGAGGTGTGATAGGCCCCACAAAGTCGATTGTCCATTTCTCGAATGGTTGAAGTGCCATCTGTGGCTTGAGTGGCATCTCATGCCTCCGTGATGGTTTCCTCGTCTGTTGACATACATCGTAGGCCCGACAGTACGCATTCGAGTCTTGATGTAGGGTTGGCCACCAGAGTCCTACGCGAAGAATATTTTGTGCTGTAGCGTGGCCTGTGTAATGTCCTCCCACAACCCCCCCATGTGCTTCAACAAGGATCTATCCTCACTCAAATTCTGGTAGATATCTGTGTAATATTTCATCATTACCCATTTTGTAGAGGTGCCCTACAATAACAGTAAAGTCTGATGCATGCATCACCAGTTCCTTCTTCTACTGAGCTGAATACCCCTGTGGCATGGTTCCTGTGGTTAAAAAGTGGATTATATTGTAAAGTGACCATACATGATGCACACTGCATAGAGTTGTGCATCAAATAGTCCCTCCTCTAAGTTTGTGGGTTCTTCACCATTCTCTATTCAGGACAGGTGATTTGGGCCTGCGTTTAGATGCCCCGTCTTTACGATGACTTCAAAATCATATTCCTGAAACAATAAAAACCATCTACAAATGCGCCCCTCAACACAGGCTTATTCACTAGGTATTTTAGCTCAGAGTGATCAGTATCGATCTTAAAGTGTCCTCCAAGTAGGTAGTGGCAGTATTTCTGGAGTGCGTATACCATACCAACCACTCATGCTCAGTAGTGGAGTAGTTCTTCTCATCTTTGGACAATTGCCAACTTGTGGACACGATTGGGTGATCAATTCCTTCTACTCCTTACTATGTGAGTACCATGCCTAGCACGATACATGACATGTCAACATGCACATGAAATTCAATGTCCCATTCTGGAAAGACCAATATAGGAGCCGATGCCATGTTTTCCTTGAGCATTTCTAGAATTTTGTTACATTCCTCATTCTAGAAATAAGTAACGTCCTTTTTCAACAATTGTTCCATTGGTTCCATGATCTACGCATGGCTCTTGATGAACCTTCAATAGTAACCAGTGTGTACCAACGTGGCGCGCAACTGCTTGACACTTCGTGGTGCTTGTAGATTGAGTATTAAAACAATCTTTGTCAGGTCTACCATCAGGCCTTGCTTGTAGACCACCTGGCCGAGCAAGTTCCCAAACAGGATGAGGAAAGTGCACTTCTTTATATTTAGCACAATTTGGTGCCGTCGGCAAGTATCTAGCATTAACCATAAGCTTGTGGCATGTTTCTTAACTAGCCCAAATACGGTCCAATCATCAAGATATACGTCTAAGTACTTATGTATAAATTCCTTGAACGCAAATGCCACAACACGTGAGAATATCACCAACGTGTTCTTTAGTCCAAAGGGCATCACTGTATATTGAAAAAAGCCCCATTCCATAGCAAACATTGTTTTACTCCTATCCTCTCGTGCAATCTTGATCTAGTGGTACCCCAAGAAACCGTCTGTAAAGGAGTAGGATTCTTGTCCCCTAACATTTTCCAGGACTTCAACTGTAAATGTCGTTGGGAATGGATCATTAACAAATGCATCGTTGATCTTCCTTAGATCCACATAGATGCATATTCCTCCCTTCTATTTTTTCTCCTATATAACCATAGGACTTACCCAGTCGGATTCCTCTACTGGTTCAATTATTCCTGCTGCAATCATTTTACCCAATTCTTCGCAGACCTTTTCTTTATATTTTGGATTCAACCGATAGGGCCGCTACTTGACTGGCTTCACATCTAGCTTTAGAGTTATCTTCATCATCCCCAGGTCGCTGAGGATTCTTATTAACTTCATGATTTTGGTCGGGAATAAATCCTGATTTTCGCGAAGCAACTCGACAACCTTATCCACCGTTACATCATCCCAGTAGTCCCCAAGCATTGCGTAATTATGTTCCTCCTCCGTACCAATGTTCACTTGTTTCATTTTTAGTGGCACAGTGATGTTGGGGTCCTCAATCTCTAGTCCGCGCAGCTCGTGACTCCCCTCTGTTTCTAGAATATTGATGTTTCTAGGATCCTCCTCATCATCTTCAACCTGTACATTGTAACATTCAAGGGGTTGGCTCAACTGGTGTGACTAGTCTAGCTACACTATTTCTTCTAGTTCCAATGGTACTTTGAAAATGGTGGCCTTTACTACTCGCAATGCATCGTCAACAGTGTCCATCCATTGGTCCTCAAAAAAGAATGTTAATAAAAACCCTTCGCATAAGATATCCCATTTTCCTGTACCATGTTAGAGCTTTGTTTCAGTGTACCAGTTCCTTGGGATGAAATCTAGGGTATGATAAAAGAAGTGTACCCATTCTAGTTGAGGCTCTTCTCCATATGCTTGGGCCCATCTGGTAAGGTGCATGCCTAGGTCATCACATCCATTGCATTTCTCAGTTATTTGTAGTTCTTTCTTCCCAAATCTTATCTGCATAATGTGCCTGTAGCCGCACCAATCTTTGAAGGTTCCTTCATTTGTTCCCCACCAACGTGCAGGCATCGCACGCAATGCCCATTTTAACGCATCGAACCATTGGTGCTCTAGTACTGCACTTTCAAACTTGGTCAGGAATTCATCTACTACTGTCAGCCCATCATACATCAACAGTTCATGATCTTGATCCCTTACACAATACAGTGATCTAGTCATCATATTGTAGTTTAACGTTGTTACTCCGTTCAATTGATTATGTAATCACTCGTCTTCCTCATCTGAATCGTCAGTGCAGGACTCTACACGCTCCCACGATATTCTTCCTTCCACGGTTGGATTGACCCAATCTTGTTTTTGTGCAGTAATCTTGTAGATACAATCTAGTTCATCATCACTTCCTTTGTCACGCACGGGTTCAGTGTAACACAGTCCTTCAGCCGAGTCTAGCAAAATGACTATGCGGAATGGCTTCTTCTCAAATATCATTTTTCGCTTCTTTAAATTAATGACCCCATTCATATCGGTGGCCCAGTATATCCCTAACAAGGCAGGGTAAGGGCTACTTTCATCCACGAGTCCTATTACCTCGAAGTCTATTTGGGTGCTTGCGCTTTCTATATCTACTGTAGTTCCTTACAGTCTTCCCATACACATGATCTACTATTGGTTTGCCATCCACAATTGAATAGGAGACCATTGTAGTGAGGGCTTGCCCATGTGCTCCCAAGTTTGTTTAGGTGGTACATTTGCGTCTCAGCCTAAGTCCAGAATGATCTGATCCATCTCATAGTCACCAATCTGCGTTGTTAACCACATTTCCCATCCAGTACGCGAAGTAGGTTTCCCCAATTTTTGGACCACGCAAGGTTCACCTGACCCTGTGCACCTAGTTATCAGCACTTGTAATCCTTTAACCTCCCTATTATCATGAATCAATTTCACGCATGTCTCTATAAAGGTAGTTAGTATCGAGGGATCCCTTTCTGGCTCGAGTTGATCCTTACTACCTGAGGTAGAGACCTCCACGAAGCTCTTCCTAGCTTCTAGACATGTCTCCTCATGAACCTCTGCATCCTCCTTAGTTAGTTTCCCCTTATCCTCCCCTGTGGTTGTGCCACTTCTTAGCACCATGTTCAGGGTGGGGTCTTCCTTGCGCAATTCGGACCTCATCATCTGGACATTTTGCATCATCGTAGGTTGTGCTGCCCTTTTCTAATGGATTTGCACTATCAATGTAGGGAAATCTATCAGTTTATGATCAAACTGCTCACAGTAGGGGCATGATATTCTGGTTGGGTTGGTACAATCCCGTGCATAGTTCCCTGGTCCTCTGTAGTTGTAACAGATCAACTACCCGCAGCCCCTTCCTGGCCCCATTCCTCCCCATCCTCATCCTCGCACTTGGAAACCACCGCACGCTATCACTAGGACTGGATCCTGACCTTACGCCTTAGTCTACATACTATAGGTAGGTGTGCGATCCATCTTTAATTCATAACTATGGTAGTCTCATTCATCGTGGCCCACCAATCTGCAAAAAGTGCAAAAAAGTTGCCGGGGGGTCTAGGTAAACTTTTGCAGTAGATGACAGTTGTCTGTGTTGTGCTTTCCACCCACCTGACAGATAGCGCACCAAAACAAGGGTGTCATGCTTTGTCCCTCTTGTGCCTCTGGTCGCAATGGAATTGTTTCCCCCGATGTCAAGTAGTTTGTGAATATCAGAAAATGATCCTTATCATGGCCTTGTCCTTTACACTTTGCGCACCACACCTCCTCGCGCACTTTTGGCCTAGGCACCTTTTCCTATTTTAGACTATGCATTTCCATGCATAGATTTTGTATTTGTGCGTGGATATGCTGAACTCGCAACCCAGGATCCTGTATTGAAGTCTCATGCAACCTCATCGCTATTTCTAATGCTTCAACCTAGGTTGAGATCTTCTGTTGTGACAGCGTTGTCCTCAGGTGTGGTGTTAAAGATGCCACAAACCACGCATGGCACTATGCATCCGTGTGCTTCCCATACTGCCTTTACTACGAACCAAAATTGTTTTGGATCTTCACTTCATGCTCCTTTGAATATGGGCAACTTGATCGTGTTCGTCATTCTAAACTTTTGGTTTTACACGCAGGTGTGCTAGTAGGGTTCCAAACTCCCGACATGAACCATCCCTTAGGCAGATCCTGGTCCTGGCAATGAAACCATTTGTTGGCTTATTGGTCCCTGAACCAGGTTCGGAAGAGTGATTAGCCAAACAAATCCCGCAACTACTAGCCCTTTCAGCAACATCACGTGGAGCGTGGACTAAGGTCTCACCAGAGGTAGGAGGGGAGGGTGCTGGAACCAGGTTTCTACACCCTTGGGATGTCTTGATGTGGTTTGGATGGGTCGCGAACCGTTTTGTAGCCTCGTGCCACTCTGTACTATTATCGGGCTTTCATGAGGGTGTACTTTCTTATTAATGAGATTATTACAGATCTGATCTTCTTGTTACAGTCTTTAAGAAAAAATTTAATAATAAAACCCAGTGTGTAAAATTATAAAAATACATAAAATCATATAACAGATTCATAAACGAGAGTACAACATATCTACGATAATCCAGAAACAACCTATCTTTATTAATAACTTCTTTCCATTACAATCTTCTTTCTGCCCTGTGCACACAGCTCCAGGGGTCTGCACACACATTTGCGGACTCTATCAAGCCTCCACGCACATATTTGTGAAACCTCTATCTACCCACTAACACCCTTGACTCAAACTTACAGACACAGAACTCTAATTACTTTCACCAACCCATAATACATCAGATCTAGTCCAGAACAAAAACTGCTTTCTATCCATAGAGCCTCGCTCTACTTATACATTCCCATGGTCCATGGAGCATGGGAAGACCAACTTACTTTCTATTATTTTATATTATTTTTGGGCGGACAACCCCTTGACTCAACCTATTATATTTGGCGCTCCATGCATTTCGTAGATTTACAATATTATTACCCTAACTTCTAGGCTTTAAGACCCAAAACCATTACGCGAGGCCTCCGCTACCCAACATGTGGCGAGTGTGATCCCTCAAAAATGCCCCACTAAATCGATATGGGCACCCCATTCTCAACCTAAAATGAGTCAAGGGGGCATTCCTTATCCTGGGGGTACTTATAACCCCTAGTCTAACAATTCCTATAGACAACCATAGTACACGACGATACCCCAAGGAAATTATTATTCCATGAATCCTATGTATAATATTGGGAACAACATGATGGGAGGACTACAAGGATCCGCAAGTCATATGTCATCAACTTGGTCTAATTTAGGGGCATCAAACGCCTTGTCTTTCTTGGAAATTCTTGATATCCCTGACCTGTACAAACTCACCAATGACCCCATCTATCACAACTTACTTTGGCCTCCAATCCTGCACAAAATTCCAATGGACATCCTGAAGTTTGAAGGGAAACAAGGGGAGGAAACAAGTATGCACATCACCAACTATCATTTATGGCATGTTTCTAACTCCATGGTGGATGATAGTATCTTGCTATGGCTGTTTCCCCGCAGTCTTACTGGCAATGCAGCCAAGTGGTACATTGAGTTACCATGTGCATCAGTCAATACCTTTGGCACTATAGTGATGGAAGTCTTAAAGAATTTTCAGTTACCCATCCACTATGAAGTTGGGACAGAAGTCCTTACTTCATTACGTCAAGACACCACCACCCACATATCTGATCATATCCATGAATGGAGAATATGCGGAGGCTAGTCAAAGCTCCCTTCCCAAACTATCTATTACCAGATTGGTTCTGCAAATCTCTTCTCCCCCAAATTGCTAAAGGTCTCACTTTAGGTGGTGTGGTCACAAAAGACCAATCCACTTGTCGTTCCCCGCACTTGGATTTGATATATTTGCAGTAGTGAACTTTATATGATGTTATTCCCAATGCCCCTAGAAACTCCAAAGCTGCCACTACTCAGCAACCTCTTGCACATGCCAATGGTATTATCGGCACTACCTCCAGGGCTGCTATAAAACACCTTAGTAGTCACATTGCCCAGTTGTTAGTTGAACTTGCTACCAAATTGACTACTCTTCCTACCACCGCAATAAACTCTATGCAATCTACACAAAAACCTGGCAGTAAGAACAAGAAGAACTAGAAAAATATTGCTCCTTCTGAAGAGCAGTCAACCAAGTAGTACAACCTAAAGCAGAAAGCTATTGCACCTCCTCACGATGGAAAGGAGAAACCTTCCAAATTCCCTTGCAAAATCTATGTGGAAGACCATATGACATATCTCTATCCACATCTCCAAGAATGCATAGATTTCCTTGCTAAAAAGGACACTGGCCGGACGCTTGCAGTCCTAAACACCCCTTTCGCTACTCAGTAGTATCTGCACCTTATTGCAAACCAACCCCAACCCCTACAAGGAGGCAACAATGGTTTGCATCGCCCTTCAGCTGGTGAAGGACCATCTACTGTTTACACCTTTGAAATGGTAGATCTTCAAACAAGAGCCAAAACATATGGAGCTCTAGTCGCTAATGCTGAGGAAGCCTCCTCTAGTCAAAACCCACCACTGCCTAATGCTATTCATATTGAAAGGTGAGTGTCTTATCTTGTGATTTGCCCCCCAAAAGGGGAAATTCATTGCACAACTCATAATACATCTTTACATGCTACTCATAACTACAATATTGTAGAAGATTTGCTGCAAGCACTGTCAGCTTGGTCAGTGCTCGAAGTATTACAAACCTCTCGAGCACAAAGGAAGGATCTTCTTTTGACAATTGGCATGGTCGACCCTCAGGATTTCATGCTTGCAATTTTCGGCATGGACAAATGTAAACCTCCCCTTTCACACTAGCTTGCATTTCAGGTGCAAATATTTTAGAAAGGGTAAGGAGTACATAGAACTGTCATTGAGAAAGGTGCCTCAACCTGCATCATGTCAGCTTAATGTTGGCTCGCTTTGGGTTATCCAACCCTATCCCCACTGTCTAATTCCCTTAAATCTTTTGATGGCCACACTTTCATCCCAAAAGGTTACTTTGCCAGCTACCCCATCACATTGGGTGGGAAAATGGTAATGATGGATATCGAAGTCATCTATCGAAAACTTGACTATAATGTATTGTTGGGTTGCAGTTGGACATATGCCATGACCGCCATTGTGTCTATTGTATTTCACATCATCCTATTTCCATTGGATGGAAGGATAATCATTGTGGACCAGCTACCCTTTTGCACCCCAGATTACTCCCCATTACCTAGTGGCTTTGTACCCTTAGTGGGTGGTGTACCTCACTCTTAAGTTAGTATTAGTACCGGTCTACTAAAGGGCTCTTCCCTAATGGGTTGTTTTCCTCTCCTATCGCCTGCAGTTCCAAGATGGTCTCTATGGTCACATCTATTCCTCATGAACAGACCAATCCTTGGATCCTCCCGGCCCCTTTAAACATTGACGCTTATGGAGAACATATACCACTGTCACCACCTAAATTGGCCTACCAAGCCATTCAATCTACATCCGAATCTCCGGCCACTATGGTAACGACCAACGGTACCACCTCCTCTCCCATATATCCTCCTTCTAACGATCTCCTCAATCAAGTCCTACCTGTGGACGAAGTTATTCGAGAGATCACGTGTTTAGAAGAGTGACCTTGCAAGGACTCTCACCATCATGTTTTGATATTTGATTCAGACACAATGCCCATTCAAATCATGTCTTATGATGCACCTAAAATCGTTTAACCACCTGTACAACTATTCAAAATTTGCACTCAGACTAGAACATGGGAAATCTTTCAAAGACCTTGCTCATCAATATTTCAATCAAAACAGGCATCATGGAAAACATCCAGATTGAAGTCGATTTCACTCCTGAGAAAATTGTGAGCTTCACCTACCCTCTTAAGGATTTCCGTGATGTTTTCCCTTGGTCTTATGAGGAAATTCATGGAATAGAACCTTCTATTATCAAGCAAGAGATCGAGAAATACCGAGCATTCTTTTTGTGATATTTTTCTTGCTCTTCAATCCAAAAAATCCTTGAGTCTCCTTCTTCGGGCTCATTAAACTACCACAAAGAAGATCAAGCTTAATGGTATTTTTCTTGGTCATTAATCCAAAAAACCTCGAGTCTACTTCTTTGGGATCGTTAAACTACTACAAAGAAGACATGAGCATGATATTTTTTGGGACCTTTTTCTCACTCTTGAAATGAAAAATCCTCGAGTTCCTTCTTCAAGCTCGTTAAAAACCTATGAAGAAGATCTGAGTATTCCTTTTAGGAACTTTTCTTGCTCGTTAAATTGAGAAAAGCCCGAGTTTTCATCATCGGGCTCGTTAAAAACCTACAACAACAATATGAGAGCTTTCATTTTTGGGACCGTTTCTTGCTCTTAAATTGAAAAATCCTCGAGTTTTTCCCTTCTTTGCACTCGTTAAATCTATGAAGAAGGAATGATCAGTGCTTTTACCTCTTTTTCCTCACTCATTAAATTGAAAAAGACACCTCGCGTTTTCTTCATTTGACGCGTTAAAATTCGATGAAGGTCTTTTGAGTTTGTCATCACATGACTCATTAAAATTTCATGACGAATATTGAGTTTACTTCGTCTCCTCGTACTCGTAACAAACAGAGGCAAACATCTATTGAGCATAGGTTTCTCCTTAGCTGAACTCGGTAGACTAGCTTACAAGAAAGGAACATTTTCGGGTATACTATTAAACCTTTGTTGCACTTGGTTCACAACTATGACAAAGGGACCACCCTGAAGTTGTCCTTTACGATCTTTTCAAACTCTTGAAATATGAAAATAGCATAGAGTTGTCCCATCTATACTCATTAAATTAAACAAATGAGGAATGGAGTCACTCTTTGAAACATGAAAAGACAAATGAGTTTTCCTAGTTGCACTCATTAAACTAATCAAATAGGGCAGAGAGTCACTCTTTTACAATCCTTTTAGACTCTTAAAACATGAAAATGTTGGCATTATGATGCATGTGTTGTACTTGATGGCAACCCACTTGTAGTAGAACAACTCACTTGTATATGGTAACTAGATGAATCTACAGAAGAGATATCAGATGTGACAGAATGCATGGTAGTTGTGTTTATAGATGTGACAAAATGCAAGGTAGTTTAAAGGAATTAGTTTAGAAGGAATGTACAATGGAAACTCTCTCAGATGACAGTTCACAGTGCAGTAGGTTAACAACAAAGGATTACATATTAGAATCAAAAGAATGAATGAAGAGAGGTATACGCAGGTTCACCTTGTCCGAGCTACGTATACATGTAGGTTTACCGAACAAAGGGAGCATATGCATACCCAAGTGTTACTGGGAATAGTGTCCACTTAGAGCTGCTATTCCCACTAAGACTGGTAGCTATCTTAGAAACAAACAAATTAAAACTACTTTCGCTTTCCTTTATGAAAAATAGAGAAGAGGGGAACAAAGGACACCAACCTTTGTCTTGCTCTTGGTTCCTTGCCTGGTTCCTCTCCTTCTTGATAGATCTTTGCCACTCCTCCTTTGTCTACACAGCTTCAAAGAGCACCTGTGGAATCAAAGCAGCATAACACTATCAAAGAACAGAGATCTATAGTCATAAACAACACAGGAACATATATGTATTGACCACACAAATGCATATATAATCAAACATACAAGAATGTGGAGGAAAACTTGAATATCTTTATTAATATCAAGAATAGCAAGAGGATTACAACCAATTGTTTTGACCCAACATCATCCTCTAGCAAGAAATCCCTTCTTCACCTCAAGTAAATCTTAGATCACCCAACACTATGATGTTACACCAAAAAACCAACAACACTTCTCTACAAGATAGAAGATTCCAGCCTCTGGATCTCTGTGATGAGGGATCCATATATAGATGATTGTAGTGGGGTGAGTCAGCTTCTGGGATTTTTATCAGTGTCCTCTCTCTGATAGTTCTTGATTCTACTTGGAGATTGATGGTCTCTTACTCGTCCCTGGGCGAAATCACAGAGGCAAGTGTCAGAGGGGAAGTTCCTGGAAGATTCTATGATCCTCCACCTCGCAAATTGTCTCTGCCATTTGTCCATTCTCGCCCATCGCACCCCATAGAGGGGCCATCTAGTATGCATCGCACCTTTTACATGGGAAGGTAGTATGCATCGCACCCTCTGCACTAGGCATTCTGTATGGTCTAGTTTTGACCAGTTCTGAGCAGTTTTCTGTTGAGAACTTCTGGGAGATGATGTAATCAGCTGAAATTTTTCATTTAAGTAGTGAAGCAACACTTTTAGGGACTTAGGAGCCCTTAGTTTATGGACATTTATGATTGGGGTTGCAGTGCCCAAAAATTTCTATAACAGTTTCCCCCTAAAGCATGAGGTCGTTAATCTTTTGATGTCGGGTGAAATGCTTTACCATGAGGATCCGAATTTTTTTCGAGCTAGGAGGCGACCTGTAATAAGATACAATACAATAAATTATCTTCATAATATTTTTCATGATCTAGCTGAGGCGAGCATTCCCATGCTTAGCTTTATAAATTCATTTCATGTACATAGGACAGGCAATTGTCTGTGTGGCAGACTGATGATTCGGACGGAGTCATCATCCTTTGATTTGGATGATCATCTGTTCGGCAATGATGTACATTTGATGTCTTTATATTCCTTAATATATCACATCCTGAATGGATGAAACTAGATCCGGGGTCTTGAAAACTCATTCAATCTTCACTCAGAGTACAAGTCAATCCATTAGAAAAATGTTATGGAGTCGAACATGGAAAGACATCACCTGATTACCAGCCAATGATGTAAGTAGTTAACAGGCGCGAGAGGGATCACCAATAATGACAATGATCATCAAGGTACTACAGTACAATTCACGTGGTGTGTAAAAGGGACTTGGCATCGAAAACCACGCAAAATCTTCTAGTCAAAGGCCACTGATGTAAACCTGCCACCGAAAGTGAGAAACTTGCCACTGAGGCATGCAAGCTTCAAAGTACTGAAAGGGGTTGTTCCTAAGTCGACTTCTTGCATAATGAGCAGATGTCGACAAGAAGTGACCCGTCGTAGGAGGGACTTAATGAATCCCACATCTATGACATGGAACCGAGAAAATGATTTTGGAGGTGAAAACGATCTAATGATACAAGGTTTAGGGTGGCGGTCATGAAAGAATGGAGCGTGAATGTATTGCAGTGGATGGGACACAGGTGAATTCTATGAGCAACTTCTCTTGAACATACCGGCGACATTGACTATGGATTGGTAGCATTAACCCCAAATATGGATGGTGTGACAGACCAATGGTGACACGAGCAGTGAACGGAACAACCCAACCCAACTCGGATGCGGAGTGAAAGTGCCATGTTCAAGAGCGACTTGATACCAATAAAGTTTCTTCAAGTTTTCTTCCCAATTTTCCCCAATCATTGTTGACCACTACCTCTTTATTTTTTTCAAGCTTGAGGAGGATAACATATGCTTGTTCTATAATTTTCCCTTTAGGCGAACCTGTCACTATGTTTTAACGAGCCTAGCGACAGTGAAACTCGTTCTCATCCATTTGGACAAGTTTGTCGCTATTCGGTTTTAACGAGTTTAACGTCAAAGATAACTCGGTCCTTTTCAATTTTAGAGAGTCTGAAAGGGATGGAAAGGAGACTCCAATGATTCGTTTTCGTCATATAATCCGTTAAGTCTGAAAAAGCATAAAATAATACGAAAGGGATGAATTTTCGATAGTTTTAACGAGCCGAACGAGAAAAGCGCTCAATATTTTTGTGTAATAATCCCTTAGGTCCAAAAAGATTAAAATCTAGAGGAGGGATAGCACTTCCAATAACTTTAACAAGCCGGAGAGGCTAATCGCTTGGAAATATTTTCATATTTCGCGAGTCAGTTGAAAAGAGCTTAAAGGAGACTCGTTTTTTGACTAACGTGTGATGATTTCGGGTAGCAACTGATTCCAGGTAAGGTTTGGAATTTTCCAATCACAGCAGTGTCACAAGGATGGCTAACAGAATCACTCTTCGTAGATGTTCCTCAAAAAGGGTAAACAATCAAATGGAGGCGTATGATTGGCTAAAACAAAGTGGAGGTGATGATGAGAACACGACCAAGGCTCAAAAGCTGATGATAATGCATTCAAAATGGTTATTTACCGGGGATTGGTTCATTTTTTAATGAGATTAAACTCTGGGGCAAACATTTGCTCATTGCTTATGTTTAATTTTTAATGAGCTTGAATTCCGCATTAAAACTACTCGTACCAGTCATATAATAAGGATATCTCATCTCAAATGCCATTTTTTATGGAGCTTGCACCTTTTAAAGCTTTTCCCCAGATCCTTTCTTTATGCAAGCTAGGAAACGACCAATCCTATGAGCTTAAAGGGTTAGAGGACCTACAAATTTAAAAAGTAAATGGTTTCTCTTCACTTGCATGCAAAAAGGTTTGCATGCCCCCAGGTATAATGAAAAATTTCTAGGTTACCATATAGAAGCTCTTGCTTTTGCAAGATAGTTTCCATCCACACTGTAGATAGAAACACCTCCTGGCTTAGTCCATCTGGACCAGGGTGGTTCTAAATCCCAACCTCCTAACCTTGATGAAGGAATCTTATTCTAGTCTAACTCCATTTTCCTATAAGGACGGGTGTCGGAGCAGTCATTTTCCTCCATGGAAACCTACTTTATACCTAGAGTTTCCCTGCCGAAGCAGGCCAGGGTGCATGCCCCTTAGGTTTCAGTCATATCCTCCTGAATCACTCGCACTCATCAAGTGGATGGACTGGAGATTGATGAGACATTCCTTGTGTGGAAAGACCATTTAGGGATGGCATTTGAATATTTTCTATGTGTGAACCAAGGAATGACAGCTGGTCTATGAGCTTGACCACTCTACCTTCATGCAGAAAACACACTAATCTAAAGAGTGAGGAGACAACGGCTCCCATGCAATAAATATAGTCACGCCCAAGGAGTAGATTATAATATAAGGGTCCTTGGACCACCATCACGTTCATGTGAAAAGTTTTCCTTCTCAAATTAATGGGCACATTGGGAAGGATCCCTAACGGTCGACTGGTTCCTTTGTCAAAGCCTGTTAGATTTCTCATTTCAGGCAAAAGCGATGGCAAACCAAGCGCTTTCCAAGAAGTTGAGGCAAGGATACTCACAGAAGCCCCTTCATCTATGATGGTACCATCCATGACCATTCTGTAAGCTTGTACAATGATTCGGAATGGTACACTAGCCAGTAAACGGGGTCTACCTAGTAGATTCCAATCGAAGGAAACAACTAGGTTGCTTGGAGGTGGGACCGAATAGATGGCCAGATATGACTCTGGCGAAATTCCTTCCTGTGGTAAAGGAATGGGTAGACTACCGCCAAGTTCGTCAGAGTCTGTGTTTATGAAAAGAATCTGAACAATGTTGTTCTCATTCTCTTCAGTGACAGTATCATTTAGAGATGAACCTTCTGAAGGCAAGACCGGGTCAACTGTCGCCTCGACCTTTTGACTTTCGTCTGGTCTGGATTCAGAGGGTTAATTTTCAATGATAGACATTTTGGGCAATATTTTCTTGTATCCAGGAGGGAGCCGTAGTGATGAAGCAAGATGGTTATCCAAAACTCTTTTAGCTTCATCTAGGAAGGGACAACAGTGGATGGTGTGATCGCCTTCACATAGTTTACAAGGAAATTTGTGATTCCTTTTTTGTCCAGATACTTCGCTTTCGTTGGTTGATGGTGTACTTTCAACATGATCATCAGATGTTGATGACACCGGATTATGCAAACGAGGAGACCAGTCCCTTAGGATCTGAGGGATGCAAGGACAATCTCGATGATAGTGATCTCCTTTGCAAATGACACATGGAGATTTAGGCTTAGACGGTGCAGTGTGAGGATTTTCGCTAGATCACGCATGGTTTCCCCCTTTCGCTTTTGGCTTCTTCTTCTTCTTTTATTTTTTCTCTTTCTGCTTCTTCTTCTTCTCAATTACTTTATCCTTAGCTTTACCAGCTTCATCAAGTGAAGAGGAAGGAGGAGAGGGAGAAACGGACGAAGTAGAAGGTCGGGGGGTAACTCTAGTATCATCTAGTTGCTAACTCGACTGTTCAGGAATTACGGTATTGTGAATGACAGAGGTAGAGAAGAGCCACATGGGCAGCGCCAATTGTCAACCCTGGAAGTGACAATGTGGCCATATGGGGTGCACCAACATCTCCCCATGAGGAGAAATGACTAGGATTTCCTCCAAGGGAGAATCCTTGGTTGGTAAACTCCATTTTCCTCAACCTAAAGGCCATCAAGGGAACTTGTGATGTTATTCCGATTAAAATAAATTTTAGATGCTTTGACAAACCTTGTTTTTTCAATTTTTAAGAGTCGACAAAAAACAAAATATGACTCTAGTCGCCTTCGATTTTGAATGAGCCTGAAGTGACAAGTGCTCAGATGGACCTTTTCCTTTAAGGAGTCTTAAAAGGATCGAAAGAGACTTCTTTGGAAATCTGAGTCGCCATTTTGTTATTGGGAATAGTGTCCACTTAGAGCTACTATTCCCACTAAGACTGGTAGCTATCTTAGAAACAAACAAGCTAAAACTACTTTCGCTTTCCTTTATGAAAAATAGACAAGAGGGGAACAAAGGACACCAACCTTTGTCTTGAGCTTGGTACCTTACCTAGTTCCTCTCCTTCTCGATAGATTTTTGCCACTCCTTCTTTGTCTACACAGCTTCAAAGAGCACCTATGGAATGAAAGCAACGTAAAACTATCAAAGAACAGAGGTATATAGTCATAAACAACACAGGACCAGATATGTATTGACCACACAAATGCATATATAATCAAACATACAAGAATGTGGAGGAAAACTTGAATAGCTTTATTAATATCAAGAATAGCAAGAGGATTACAACCAATTGTTCTGACCCAGCATCATCCTCCAGCAAGAAATCACTTCTTCACCTCAAGTAAAGCTTAGATCACCCAACACTATGATATTACACCAGAAAAACCAACAACACTTCTCTACAAGATACAAGATTCCAGCCTCTGGATCTCTGTGATGAGGGATCCATATATAGATGATTGTAGTGGGGTGAGTCAACTTCTGGGATTTTGATTAGTGTCCTCTCTCTGATAGTTCTTGATTCCACTTGGAGATTGATGTTCTCTTACTCATCCCTGGGCGAAATCAGAGAAGCAAGTGTCAGAGGGGAAGTTTCTAGAAGATTCTATGATCCTCCACCTCGTAAACTATCTCTGCCATTTGTCCATTCTCGCCCATCGCACCCAACAGAGGGGCCATCTAGTATGAATCGAAACTTTTACACTGGGAAGGTAGTATGCATCGCACCCTCTGCACAGGGCATTCTGTATGGTCTAGTTTTGACTAGTTCTAAGCAGTTTTTTGTGGAGAACTTCTGGGAGATGATGTAATCAACTGACCTTGTTCCTTTAGGTAGTGAAGAAAAAAATTTAGGGACTTAGGAGCCCTAAGTTTATGGACATTTATGATTGGGGTTGCAGTGCCCAAAAATGTCTATAACACCATGCACTTTCACAAAAGGAAAACCGCGTACATGTTGGAAAATCAAAGTTTTGGACTGAGGTATTTAGTCCAAGGTATTGATCTAAGGTACTTGGTCCAAGATAATTGGTCTGAGGTATTGACCGTAGGTATTTGGACCAAGGTATTGGTCCTAAGTGGTTTTGGTCCATGGTATTAAGAAAGGACTAAACTATATAAGGAGGAGAAGATCATTAGGCCAAGAGAAGTGCAAGGATTTGAATATCTTATGAAGTGTTGGATCATATATGCAAGTTAATGAGCTTTTAATGGTTTGCTTGATCTGATCTATGGATGCACCAATATGGTCGATGAAGTTTGATGGACCGGGATCATAAAATCTTAAGAGTATTATCATTATGTGGTTTGACCTTGAACAGTCTAGATCTGAATACTGATGCATGTTTTATTCTATAAATGTGATGATCTGGGTATGATTGAAGTTTGGAATAGTTGTGATGTTTTAAGTTAGCATTTACAGATCTATACACAGGTTTGGTTTAGCGTATACACGGCAATTCAACATATCAATGTAGCATATGCATCTTAAAATTGGATTTGCATATCTGTATGCAGGTTCCCTTTGGTAAAATTCTGTATACACGCTGGTTCGACACATGCAAGCAATGTATACCTTATGAAGTATGATGTTTAAAAGTTTTAGTTTTTTCTCTTTGCTCTTGCAGAGTACCAGGTTCTGCTTTATGTTCTGGTGATTGTATTATGGTGACAGTGTGTTGAATGATCAGTTTAATTGATTATGATTTGCTTCAGTGATGATGGGTTTTCAAGTGATTGATTGATTCAGTTGTGGTCGATTCAGAATGTAATGATTGATTTTCAGTGATTGGTTGATGCAGATGTATTTGATGGTTATATTACAGTTATGATTTTATGGGTTTCAATGTTTTTGATGAGTCTAGTATGAAAATTGGATGAAATGATGCCTTCATGTGTATTGTTGTGTACCAGGAGCATCTAGACTGAAAATTTATGAAACATGTTCCCTGGAGGAAGAAATAAAGTCATAGCCTTCTATAGGTTAGCGCCTATGTGCTAGTAAACATATCAGCTAGTACAAGAGCTAGGGGGTTGTACCTCCCTTCTAGTAGAAGCTGGAGAACAAAAGAAGGTTGTAACCTTTTGTAGGTAGAAGGTTGTGTACTGGTATGAATCCAAACTAGTACAATGTTGTAAATAGATTTTACTTATTATTAAAAGAAGACAGAGATGACAATAGTAGGTGGTTTTCACCCACATTGGGTTTCCACCTTAAATATTGGTGTTCATGTGTGTTTCTTATGTTTGATGGTTCATTTTGTTATTAATTTCACATGGTTATTGTTTAATGTTTAATAAAGTACTGATGCACAGATTAAAGATCAACATATGATGAATTAACTAAATCATAAGTTCACAAGATACGTGTTGGTTTCCTTAAAAACAATTGCATGCACACCTGAGTTCCCTTCACTAAAGTAGTGTATATAAATTTGATTATGGAAATGAGAAAGATATTGATTTGAAAATACTGATTCACCCTCTCTCTCAGTATTATTTCCAACAATTGGTATCGAAGCAGGTCATTTGACATAAGCTTGATCGCTTGAAGGAGATTCGTAGAAACAATGGGAAAGAAGAAGGCACCTCAAAAGAAGAAGGCATCTCAAAAGAACTATGACAGTGGGAGAGTCAATTGGGGATTATGTGGAAGCAACTCTTCAAATTTAGAATCACCTCAAAATGAAGATGAACCAGAAAAAGAACTATCAGGTATGAATTTTCTATCCTCTGGTGATACATTTCTCTCTCCATTTGAAGATGACAAAAGTGACAACGAAACAACTGGATTTGCTTTTATGGGTGAAAAAAAAAGATATCAAATAGAGGCAGAATTTAAAAGACTCATAGACAAGATTAGAGATCAACAAGATCTATTGGACAAAAGGGAGTGTGCCTCCAAAGAAGAAGCTACTAGACTAAAAGCACAACTGGAGGAAGGAAACAAAGTAAGGAAGCAGTACAAGGAAAAGGAAGATCAATGTCAAAAGCTGCAGGATGAAGTGACATCATTAAGGAATGAAGTAAATAAAAGGAGTACAACAATCAAGAAACTTAAATATAGATCCAGTTACTATGAAGGTCTTGAAGCTAAGATCCTCTCTCTAAAAGAAGATATTGAAAAATCAAATAAACAGAATGAAGAACTACTCCAAGATCTTGAAGAACAAGAAAACAAAGTTCTCAAATTAAGGCAACAAGTGGAAGAAGGAAGAAAATATAAAGAAATCATGAAGAAGCAGTATCTTGAAAGCTAAGAACAGTATCAAGTTGAGGTAAATATACTAAAAAGTAAATTAGAAGAAAAGGATAAACTTTTAAGATTTCAAGATAGTACTAAGATTTTGGATGATATTATTAGTAGTCAAAGGTATCCTTCCATCAAATCTGGTCTTGGTTTGCATGAATCTGTTGAAGGTGAATCTGTCCCACAAGCTGAGGCAAGGAACTCTAATAAAAAATCTGAAATACTCAACAAAGAGATTAGAGGTCAACCCCATCAACAACCATGGAAATAAATTCTTCAAAGAAAATCTTTAGTCCTAACTGTGGAAGTGATAGTCGGTTATTTCTCAAATGAATAATGTTCAATGTTTTATATGTCATAATCTTGGACATGTTGCAGCGAGATGCGGAAGTAGAATGGTTCAAGACCATCACACAGAAATATCATCAGCTTCCAGGTACTTTAAGGGATATTGTTTTTCTTGCAATATGTTTGGTCACAAAGCCATTGATTGCTATAGAAGAAATATGAAACATGTAAGATGTTATGCATGTAACAAGTTTGGACATATAGCAAAGGAATGCAGGAGAAAATTTCAGACATCATATCAAAAGGAGATAACATCATCATCAGAGATATTGAAGAAGAAGAAAGTACAGTTAGAAAAATGTGGCATGGCACAATGTACAGGAATAACAAACTCAGGGGGAGTTGAAAGTGTGAAAATTCAATGTTATAACTCTCATACGCAAGTTCCATGAAGATAAGTCAAGTATATATTAGAGTTCAAAGCTACACAGTGGCATATATGTTGGTTTGAGGAAAAATGCAGTGGGACAGGCTCAGAAAACCTGATTTGATATGATTCAGACAATTATCAGTTACTTTTTCTATCATGATGATAGATGACTACAGTCTGTGGATGTTATTTAGAAGTGCTTTTTGTTCATAACTTGATGTATATTTGATTGATGATGATGCCTTGATACTTCTTACTAATATATGCAACGATCAGATTTGACAGTGAACAGGAGGAACATGTTCAGGGGGAGAACATGTTTTGCTTCTAATAAAGCATTGTTGGCATTATGTTTAGAAGTCCTTGGTACCTAATCAATGATGGTGATGCTTATGTCGCTAAATGATACATCTTGCTATGTTACGGTTATGAGTTGCCCACGATAAAATCTTAGATGATACTTGGGGTCACATAGTTGGTATTCAAATCAGATTTATGGATGATTGTGAATGACTTTTTGATGATTCATATAGTACATATATGTTGCTTTAATGGTGATCTTCAGAAGTACAAAGCTTGAGTACACAACTTCATTATTTGATGATGAGCCACTCATTTGTTTTATGCTGTTGTTTTCATGCCCTCAAAGATGCATAAAGTTCATATGGTGCAGTTATGATGTAGGATTCCTATAGTTCTTGGCTCTCACATGGTTGAGGATTGTTGTTGTTGATGATATCATGAAATCTTGACAAATAACCATGACATCATGGTTTGCTAGATACACATTGCTATCTCTTTGATGGATATACAGTATGCTGGATACATGGATGATTACTTAGGTTGCATATTGATAAATATTGTTGGTTGGCCAAGAGAATGGTGTTATTGTAGGTCACATGAAGGCATAGTTATTTGAGGACATGGATATTCGAAGACATGGATTTCTTAGGCACATAATGATGATGAGTTCTTATGTTATGATGATAGGTTGATACTGACATATGTTGATTATAATGGTTGATGCTTATCAGATGTGGGATGTTCCCTAGTGATGAAACATGGTTGATATATTAAGGGTTCCTATGAAAAATCATGTAGTTCTTGATGATGATGTGATGACTATGGTGTTTTCACATATGATATGATGTGAATGATTTTGTGTTACTGCTTGGAGATATGACATATGCTTATTTGATTCATGGAAGGTTATCCTGAGGCTCTTTCTACTAAGGAAACAAAGCAAGTTGATCTTGATGAGATCAAGAGGATGAGATGATATCTATATACAACATACTTAGTCACAAGTTGATGATATTTACTTTGGCATATCTTCGGAACTGATGATGGACATATACAAGTTAGAGGTCTGGATGTTGTTGACAGATGCTTATGGTGCAGATCATACATGGTGTATGATAGTCGTTGATGACTATCATGGTCTTGTTTAGATATTTGGTCTCTGTTATAAATGTCATGTATATCATTCGATGTAAAGGTCATATAATGACCCATGATGTAATAATTTGCCTCTGTCTTCTGATGAGTACTTTTTGGTCATATGATGTAATTTGTATGCCCACTTTTCATGGGATGGATGATGTAATTATATTTCTGTCATGTATAAACAATTGGTATATCCCCACTTGGTTGGGAGATTGATATATGTATGAGTCATTGGTGATAGGAATGTCAAAATCACTTAGTTGAGTTATAGATTCATGTTCTTCTTTTGGAAAATATTTGCAGACTCTGCATGTGCTCAAGGGGAGCATGGATGATATAGTGCATCTCAACATGTACAAAGGGGGAGTTTAATCAGAGAATTGAGAATGTGCTTAGGGGGAGCATGATCAATGTTTATATTCAACTATTCATATATGAAAGTCTTCTTTTGGTCAACCCTTTGCCCTTGATAAGAAAGAGGGGGAATATCTTGGTCTGCCCTTTGCCCTTGATGTCAAAGGGGGGAGAGTATTTTGGTGTTTCTTGTTAACTCTAATAGCTTTTACAACTTGCAGTAATCAACACCAACATGGTTGCCATGAAGTCCAAACGGGGAGATTTTTGGCATTATGATGCATGTGTTGTACTTGATGGAAACCCACTTGTGGCAGCACAACTCACTTGTATATGGTAACTAGATCAATCTACAGAAGAGATATCAGATGTGACAGAATGCATGGCAGCTGTGTTTACAGATGTGACAAAATGCAAGGCGGTTCAAAGGAATTAGTTCAGAAGGAATGTACAATGGCAACTCTCTCAGATGATAGTTCACAGTGCAGCAGGTTAACAACAAAGGATTACAGATCAAACTACAAAGAATGAAGAAAGAGAGGTATACACAAGTTCACCTTGTCCAAGCTGCATATACATGCAAGTTTACTGAACAAAAGAAGCATATACATACCCACGCACTTTCATACAAGGAAAAGCACATACATGTTGGAAAATCAAAGTTTTGGACCAAGGTATTTAGTCCAAGGTATTGATCCAAGGTACTTGGTTTGAGGTAATTGGTCCAAGGTATTGAACCTAGGTAGTTGGACCAAGGTATTAGTCCTAAGTGGTTCTAGTCAATGGTATTGAGAAAGGCCTAAAAATGTATAAGGAGGAGAAGATCATTAGGCCAAGAGAAGTGCAAGGATTTGAATATCTTATGAAGTGTTGGATCATATATGTAGGTTAATGAGCTTTTGATGGTTTGCTTGATTTGATCTAAGGATGCACAAATATGGCTGATGAAGGTTGATGGACTGGGATCATAAAATCTTAAGAGTATTATCATTATGTGGTTTGAGCTTGAACAATCTAGATCCGAATAATGACGCATGTTTTATTCTATAAATGTGATGATCTGGGTATGACTGAAGTTTGGAATAGTTGTGATGTTTTAAGTTAGCATTTATAGATCTGTACACAAGTTCGCTTTAGTAAAAGAGCATATACACACTGGTTTAGCATATCAAAGTAGCGTATGCATTTTAAAATTGAATTTGCAGTTCTGTACGTAGGTTCCCTTTGGTAAAAGTCTGTATACACGCTGGTTCGACACATGGAAGCATTGTATACCTTATGAAGTATGATGTTTAAAAGTTTTAGTTGTTTTTGTTTGTTGTTGTAGAGTAATGGGTTCCGCTTTGTGTTCTGGTGACTATATTCTGGTGACAATGTGTTGAGTGATCAGATTAATTGATTATGATTTGCTTCAATGATGATGGGTTGTCAAGTGATTGATTGATTCAATTGTGGTTGATTCAGAAAGTAATGGTTGATGTTTAGTGATTGGCTGATG
Organism: Pinus taeda; assembly: GCA_000404065.3. NCBI lineage: Eukaryota > Viridiplantae > Streptophyta > Pinopsida > Pinales > Pinaceae > Pinus > Pinus taeda. Next base: position 141,983 of record APFE030073608.1, on the reverse strand, counting down.
TAGATGTATTTGATGGTTGTATTACATTTATGATTTTCTGGGTTTCATTGTTGTTGATGGGTCTAGTATGAAAATTGGATGAATCGATGCCTTCATGTGTATTGTTGTGTACCAGGAGCATCCAGTCTAAAAATTTATGAAACGTGGTCCTTGGGGGAAGAAATAAGGTCATAGCCTTCTGTAGGTTGGCGCCTATGTACTAGTAAACATATAAACTAGTACAAGAGCTAGGGGGTTGTAGCTCCCTTCCAGTAGAAGCTGGAGAATGAGAGAAGGTTGTAACCTTCTGCAGGTAGAAGCTTGCATACTTGTATGAGTCTACACTAGTACAATGTTGTAAACATATCTTTCTTATTATTAAAAGAAGAGAGAGATGACAACAACAAGTGGTTTTCACACACATTGGGTTTCCACCTTAAATCTTGGTGTTCATGTGTGTTGCTTATGTGTGATGGTTCATTCTGTTATTAACTACACATGGTTACTATTTAATGTTTAATAAAGTATTGATGCACAGATTAAAGATCAACATATGATGAGTTAACTGAATCATAAGTTCACAAGATATACATTGGTTGCCTTAAGAATAGGTGCATGCACACGCGAGTTCCCTTCACTGTGAAGTAGCGTATATAAATATGATTATGGAAATGAAAAACATATTGATTTTCAAATATTTATTCACGCCCCCTCTTAGTATTATTTCCAACATAAAATACAAACGAGTTTACCCATTTGGACTCACTAAACTAATCAGTTGGGGAAAGTGGACAATATAATCGCTTTGTGTCCAATATTTTGAAACCAGTTTTTAGCAACAGTCGTTCCCTTGAACATGGCACTCACTCAGATAAACCTTCCTTGTGATGAGCTCTCAATATGAACCTTACCATCCTATGAGTTTAGCCTATATACCCCAATGTTCTTACATCTCTGTATCGTAACACTCTTTGGTGTTCATGAGTCTAGTGTTGCATGGTTAAAACTGTTATGTCATGCCTTCCATTGTTCAAGGGAAAACATTTTTCTTCTGTTTCGTCCATCAAACCATCAAGCATATTCATTCATCATTCCCTCTATCTCTTTGATGTAATGCTCAAAATATTCATAAAAAAAAAATCATTCTTGTCTCGTTTCATGTCGATTGATGTAGGGCACATTATTGCATACCTTTCGACAGGCCTCTTCCTATTGACTTCAACACTCTATCTAGGAAGAAGGCCTAGAAACACTTCAGTGACTTGGAACATGCAGACATGAGTGGCAGGTTACCTTATGTTTGGTTAGGGGTTTTCATTATTGGCTCCTGGTTAAACGATTCTATGAGTGTTCCACGACAAAAACATTATTCACACTTGCTATATTGTACTGTGCATATTGGAGACCATCACCATTATTAGTGGCCATCCTCGAGTATGTTAAGGTCTCCATTATTGACTGGTAATTAGGTGATTTCATGCATGTTCAACTTCAACACCTTTATTCACATGTATTAATCTATGCTGTTGTGGTGAAGCGGAAATCAAGACCTTGGATAGAGGCTTACATCACTCAGCGTTGTTTCCTCTCCCAAGTTGAGGTTATTGCTTTTTAGAGACAACTCATCATAATGATCTTATTATGACACAGGTTCCACATTGTTATTATCGGCGACCAACATCATCATATCTCTTTATTGAGAAAATCACCCTAACATAGCTACTGAGTGTCGAAATGGCCGAATCAAGACATGATTTTAGTTGTTTTATATATATGTATTGTATCAGGTTTCTTGTACCACCCGAAGCTCTGATCCTCTCTCTCTCTTTTCCAAATAAAAGGACAGTTATATATAAAGTATTTGGCCATCGTCACAACCTATGGTCTCATATTTTAGGGGGAATTTGTTATATAGGAAAGTGGACTCCTCACCAGCTCAGAGGAGAATGACATGATGAATGAAGTACTAACCAGGTTCACAGGCCCAGTTGTCAAGCTAACATTGTCTAGGAACTAGCAACCTACTTTATAAAGCTTCCTAGCAAGGCTAATGGTGTGTTAGTTCCTAGTGTAACTCTATATGTTACCTTGCTAAGAGCATTAGTGAACTTAATGAGTTTCTATGGGTCAAGGGAACGAACTGACTGAGAAATATCCCAAGATTCTCTCCTATGTCAGCTTACAAAAGTAGGGAAGCATCAAAACTTGACTGGTTTGGAGAACTTACTAATTCATAATGGAGTCTACAAACTAGAAAGAGAACAAAGGCATGGAAACATCACTGCTTTTGTGTAATGGAATTGATGAAGGACTTGGCAACCTTATCCTCACATGCTATATATGAAAGGCTAGGGCCATTGTGGAAGAGTTCAAACCATTTGAAAGTATTTCCTATTTGAATGTCGAGGATAATCTCTGACTAAGGCATTAGAAGAGGTTAAGAAAGGAGAAAGAGAGAGAGAGGAGCTGGAGGGGTAAGGGAAGGCTGATACAACCAATGCTTGTAGTCATTCTTTTCTACATCAATATAGAACTACAATTGTGTTATCCACACCACGATGTTGGTAGTATAATTTGTTTATATGTTCATGCAATGTCGTTATTATGAGTGGCTTAGACATATGAATCTAGATATCTTTATATGTTAATGCGTTGTTTGTCAAAGTTATATGTTGTGATATTACACTTATATTATCTATGTGCAGGTTTTGATCTGGAGCTAGCTAAGGGGTCTTCCACGTAGCTACAACACCACACTACGAATTGAGGTAATAAGTCCTTCTTGCTTTGATTCTCATTTCTTAAACATAGATATGCATGTATCTTTGTGATAGTTGCAGCTAATCTTACAGTTTGCCAAGAATCCGAGGAAGATCCTTGAGGGTTTCTACATAACCAAACACCCATGAATTAATCCCTATAGCAGTCTTGACTTCTCAGAAAAGAACATATAAGTCTATACTTTGAAAGCTCAAAATATATAACTCATGTATATACATAGTAACTAGAACATTTATGTATTAGTTCAAATGCTAATACAATTTTTACAATAATTTGATATCATGCAATATATCCCTAATGAAGGTATGAAATATACTATTTATATATTATATTTAATATCATTTAGATCTAAGTCTGACTTATTATAAAATCATTTGCAACAACACATTTTAGAAAATAAGGTCTAGAAAATCACCCATATCCCCTAGATATTTCGTTTTTGAGAAATATATTCAATAGTCACCTAATTAGACTCATTCTTCACAAAAATTGTGTTTTACTTTTTGAATATCTATCTTCATTTTCTTGGAAGTTATTTTTCAAAAAATTGATGCTAAATTTAGGCCATAACCTTAATCAAGTGTTTGGAGGCTTACAAATGTTACCTAGGTGATCCCTAAGCAACATACATAAATTTCTGAGGTCCTAGAGACAAAACTTATGTTCTTGAATTTATTCTATAATTGTGCTAATATATTGATGATGGAGGTGGCTACTAAAATTAAATTATGCCTTCAAGAATTGAACTCACAATCCTTCAACGACAAAGTAAACATAATCCTTCTGAAGCTATTTATAATAAAGGAAATACATAATAATTAACAACTTGAATATTTGGAGAAGTATTAATTTGCTTTTGTGAATATTTATGGTAGAAATGGTGATGAATGAGTAAATATAAAGGTAAAAAAAATGAATTAGATGACTTAAAAGGTGACAAAATAGTGACCCAACAAGGTAGACACACTGAGGAATTAAGACAACAAATATACTAGATTATTAATGGCAATAGAGAATTAAACTAGTCATCTCTTATTCTTGGGAATGAAGGCAAAGAAAAGTTGAATAACTGACTCACTTAATAGCTAAATTTACCACAACAATAGGATGCATGAATTAAAAAAAATTAAATAAAAATAAAGTTGAGCTAGGAAGAGCTGAAAATTAACTCTAGAAAACGAATGGTGAAAAGGAAACTTGAAACTCTGTAAATGTTCCTCATGCTAGAAATAAATAATTTTTGTAAGTTCAAGACTAGTTCGATAGAAACATAACCATCTAGAGTGAGAATATCCTAGGAATTTCAAATTCTAAGTGCTTTTATGGTACATGTGTTCATGGGTTCTCTTAGTTTATAAGATAAAATAAAAAAACTAAGATAACAATTATGAGAATTCACCAAATGTATAATAAAGAGTGAGTGAAGAACTTGTTCTAACGATCTTCATCTCCATTGAATTACCACTTCCAATGTTAATGTTAGCTAAAATTCCATAGCAACCACAATACATAACTAAGTGCTAGTAAAATTCACATGTGTCAAAGAAACCATTATACAAATACATGCATAGGCTAAAGATTGTTGGAAATAATACTGAGAGGGGGGGGTGAATCAATATTATCAAGTCAATTATTCTTTTTTTTTTAAATGAATGATATACACTACTTCAATTAATTAAACCCGCGTATATACGCAACTATTCAGAAGGAAACCTGCGTATACAAAGCAAACTTTTAAGTTACTTTATCTTTTTGTTCATGATTGTTAATCCCTGTTTCAGAATCAAATAGCCAGTAACCAGAAACAGTAAAATAGAGTAGAAAGACAATCACACACAAGAACACAAGATATAAGGTGGAAACCCAATGTGGGTGAAAACCACCTGCTACAATTTGTCTCTATCTTCTTTTTAAATTAGAAACTTCTTTTACAATGTACTGGTGCAGTCCTTTACTAGTACACAGGCTACAACCTGCAGAGAGCTACAACCCTCTCTCGTTCTCCAGCTTCTCCTGGAAGGGAGCTACAACCCCCTTTAGCTCTTATACTAGCCAAGATACTAGTACATAGGTGCTGGCCTACAGAAGGCTACAACCTTCTCTTTCTTCCAGGGACCACGTTTCATAAATTTTCAGACTGGATCCATGAACATCAATCAATCATCAACTATTCTCCTTTTTACCAATTAGATCTGAATCAAGTAGATACTTCTATGATAGCTGTACCCATAACATAGTACAAGAAACCACACACCAAAATCTAAACCCAAAACACAGCAGCAATAAATAGAAGCAGCTAGATCACAACTCAAAACATATACGCTATTTCAATAACCTGCAACATGCGTGCATACGCTTCTGTGTTTGGAACAACCTGCGTATATGTTGTTTTCATTCACTGAACCAATGTGTATACGCGCCTTCGCTTCACTAAACCTTCGTACAGATCTATAAATGATAATTCGGACTTTCAGATATTCAAGCACTAATTAACCTAGATTATCAGTGTTATAGATCAAGCAAGCGCCACATATAATAGACCAAAATCATACAAAGCTACTATCATTCAAGCTGAAAGATTGTGACCCATCAATAGAACTGATCCTTCTCTTTGTGCTAAGGTTCCTCCTTTATTCAGATCCAGATCTGCACCATAACCCAATTACCAGTATTCCAGATCTACAACTTTATCAGATATTCAATAATAATTCAGATGATCCTTTGCCACATGATCTCCTTCCTCTTTTATAGTCTTAGGCCTTCCACAATACCACGGTCCAAAACCATAATAAACCAATACCATGGACCCAATACTAGGGATCAACACATCTGACGAGAAGCCATGGTCCAAAACCATAGGTTTAAATCCCAAGGACTAATGACCATGGTCCTGTTGAGGGCCCCGAAAATCGAGTTGACAACGAGGGGGATACCCACCCAGTCCGGAACTTGGTTGGCAGCTCCTTATCCATTTGGTATAGCAGGTCCGACAGGGGATCTGGGACCAGTTTCCCAATTCAATGTGTGTGTGTGTGAGAAAGAAGGGTGTTTCTGTTCGGACTGGAATACTTCTATCTAATCTAATGTTATGCTATGTATTCTAATAAACAAAAAAAACATCGAAATTTATGCTAACCCGGGGAGTGATCTTTCTTCTATGCGATCTAAAAATATTTCATACAATAACAGGTAATATAGATCATTCAATTATCATAAGAAAAGAATTTGATAAAGATGAGCTACTTCGTATAAGAAGTTAGATGAAATAGCTGTTAAAACTTATCGCATAAATGAGCTATTCATACACTAAACATAAAAAAATAGTTATCACCGCACAAAAGTGCCAAATGATAACTCAGACATTCATGTTGTAACATATAAATAACTGAAAACTGAATATCACTTTAACGCATAAGCAGAAATGGTTAAGAGATAAAAGTACCATTTATAACTAGTCCTAATCATGAGCTTCAAGCAATGATTGATTTATCTCTCCTTGATTCAACATCTACTAAGAGTACAGAAGTGCAACATCAGTAGCAGATATCAATGCAAATATCAAATAAACCTTGTTCCATTCATTCACCAAAACCTCCTCTGAGGGTGCAAAAGTGCATGTTCTGAGGACAAGTTTTTGATAAATTTCTGGACCCTTCTCTAAATGCATAAGAAGGGTTTAAATACTACTAACTAAATAACTTATTTACAGAAATTGAGGATTCGGTTTAAATGACCGTCCTCTTTTTAAGCAAAACTATTTCTAAAATTAAATCTAATATCTAACTATTTCTAAATTTGCTCCTTAACGTCGCAAGCATTCGATATTTTCCTGAGTGGAGTCGGCTGACTGTCTTCCGTCTTTGGTTGAGTTAAGCAAACAGAATCGGCAAGAGCTAGCATTATCCTCTCAGTAAAATTGATGATATACTTGAGATTCATCCAACGACTATGTGGCATTACCATGTATACCTAGTAATAATCCCATTTCAACTTGGTTAACCCTTGGACTACTTCTGCTTTTCCTTTAGTTTTCTGATTCCAGTTTGTTTCTATCGCTGCTTTCTTGCAATTTTCGGGGCTTGCAGGTGACTGAGTAATTAGGAGCCTTCCTTTTTGAGAAAGTTTTCTCAGCGATGTGCGATTAGCGCTAATCGTGCATCAGAAACTGCCTCTTTTTCTTGATCCAGGCTTCCCTGATGTGTTTTTCGCCTTTTGCGTTTTTTTCTCTTATCAGATATAAAGCTCAAAATTTGTAAAAATAGTGATTCCGTGAGTTCTTGACTCTGAGCATTAAACTGTCTGTTTCTGATATCAGCATCGTTCAGTACCCATTCAACCATGGTTGTATATGAGAAATCTGTGATGGATGCCTTAGAAGAGTTCTGCGGCTCTTTCTCTCCCTTAAGTGGATTAAGTGTGCCTTCCGAAATGGACATTGGCGTACTGCCTTTCCTCCTCATAGTTTTCTGCATACTGCCTTGCATAACACTTCATCCTTTGTCCCTGTAGTTTACAATTGAGGTGGAAGTAATGATAAAAATAATGACAAGAAAACTTTAAATGCCGAAGATATGCAAAACACGCCACCTTACATGAACTAGTTCTTCGAAAAACACAACACCATACTTCATTAACAACTAGCAACAACTCATTGATTCACATTAAAGTGCATGAGCAGTTCTTGGCCTAAAAAGTTTTCTCGAATAATGAGCCAAAACCAACTGCGATGGAGAGGTCTTGCGATCTTGCTTTGCGATATCGCAGATCGCTGTATCGCATTACCGCAATTGCATCCTGTTGTTCTATCACAAGGTCGAAGTATCGCAACTTCGCAGTATCACAGTATTGCAATATCGCAACATCGCAACTTTGCAGTATCGCAGTATCGCAATAATCTTTATGTGTAATTCATGTGATTTGTTTGCGATGCGCGATGTGCAATATCACATATCGGAAATTTTAAAGTTTTTCAATGTGAGTGTTTCTTTAATGCATGCGATGCGATAAATTTTTGCGTCACAATCTCGCATTTTTTATCATTTTAACTCTTTAGAAGGTACCCTATCATTCTTTGAGAGATGCGATATTTCTTAAGGAGAGAATTTACTTTCTTCATTATGAAACTTAGGTTTTTTATATTCTTCAAAAGTATTTTCCTAAGTCCATGATGTTGTAAGTTTCATCTAAAAGAAAATATTTAAAAAAAAATTACTAAGGGTCCCCACTTATTTAGTACTAACAATAGCACTTTATAAGGAGGGGGGTTTTTGGTGGCAACAACAGGAGGGTAGACGGTATTTCCTTGAGAGCACACAATCTAGTGTGTGGCTGCCACGTATCAGAATAATGCCCGTGTAAAAATGTGAATCTCGCATGCTCTTGGGATGGTAACGGTCAGACAATGAATGTGCACGATATGGATGTGCACTGTCGGATCTGGGGGTGGGAGATCGGACGGTTGTCGCGCAGTCAAGTTGCACAGAGGGGATTAGGACTAGAATTTATAGGGCCCGGGGGTTTAATTACAAATAATTGTAATTAATTAATGAGTAAAGTAGGGATTAAATATAAGGTCGGGTTTAATAAAGTGGGACTAGGGTTTATTGTGGCGGGGTTTCTTAACCGCACCAAGGGTTGGTCGGTTAAAAGGTTTTTGTCGGGGAAATATGAATTGGGGAATTAATTAAATATTGTGGGGGAGATAAAAACTTAGGATAAGGGGTTTTTATGGGTTTTAAGGGGAAATAGGGAAATTAATAACGGGGATGGTAATATTTGCAATGGGGGAATGGGTTTCACACTAGAGAAAAGGGGTTTTGGGTAAGGGGGTGAGTTTTGCAAGGTAATTTACTATGAAAACGTGTGAAACCAAGGGGTAAGGGTCAAAATGAAGGGAAAAAGGGTATTTAATAAGAAATGATGAGATAAGGGGGAAATTAGTAAGTATGTATGTGGGGGTGAAATGAAATGAAGGGAAGTTAATCAAACAATCTTGTGAACATCTTTTCACACTCATAAATGATCTTGCACATGAAACATAGGATTAAGCATGATAAATGTGCTTTTGACTGAGCAACCTTGTACATTTGCAACCTTTCTTCTACCTACCCATTATTTATCCTAACATTTTTTCTTCACTTTATTGGGTGCATTTGAGCTAGAAAACCCTTTATTTCCTTTTCTTTTGATAAGCAAGCTATCTAATTCTAACCTTATAACTTTCAATGGCTCAATTTAAGCTTATGAGCACATTTTTATTCTCTACCTAACTACTGATCTATCAAGGTTAAGCAATTTGGCTAGATCTTTATTCTCTATCTATCAACATAAAATTTAAAAACATGAATGAGTCAAGCTTAAGCTATTTGACCATCATGGATTGTGGCATTTCTAACAAGTTGCACACAACCTTATTTTTCATAGTAAAGTAAAAAGTAGTGGAATTTGAATTTGCACACTTTCATGATCTGTTTTATTTCTTTTGAGGTTCATATTTTTCACTTTTTTTTGTCCTTTTCTCTTTCTTTTTGTCCTTAGATTATTCTTTTAGGACATACCCTCTTTACATTTTTTAATTTTTTAAATATGGAAAACATTTTTCAGAACACAAAAGTATGTACAATATTACAATGCTAACCACAACCAATTCAAAATTATGAATCCTATTATTATAGGACCCTAACACCCCAAAAAGAAAATTTACTAAAACAACCCAAATCTTGGAATTTCATATAGGTGATAACACCTCCCCATTCACCTATATGGGAATTCCAGTCACTTCAGAATTGGACAATTAGTACTTGGGAAAATTTTTCTTATAAGAAAATTAAGAAGAAAATGAAGTTAAGAGATCATTGTGGCTAAAATTGAAGACAATGATCCTCCTCATTAACACAATACTCTCCTCCAATCCTTTATCATTGTTTTGTCTTATCATCTCATACAGTCTTCATTGAAGAAATTAAAAATAGTACCAAATATATATTTATGACAAGGAGCAAGCAAGATAGTAAGAAAAGTTTGAAAATATGGGTGATCACTTCTCCAATGCCACCAAAGCCAATGCACTAAGTGCATTATCTAGATTCAATGTATTATTACACAAATTCAACACATTAACATAAAGACTTGATGGACCACCCCTATCCCACAGGGCCCATAGAAGTGGACTATAGAATGCACCTTACTTCTTTTGACATAGACTAAAAATGCACCTCACTTCTCCCTTGATGCAATTAATCCACAACTTACAATTATTTGCAACATTATTGGTGTAACATAGAAATGGGACATTACTTTTCTAAATTCACCATAACAACTACTAAATATTGTTTTCAATAAAGATGTATCAAACAAATTGACTATGGGTGGAATGACTATTTGGATAGTCTAGTGAATAAGCAACGTCGGATCACCCCGTAATGGGAAGTTGTGTTTCCTTGACAAGGAACCACCATGCATTCACAAAACAAAAGATTGTCGAATCAAGGTACCTTGCCATCTTTACCAATCTAGAAGGTGACATAGAAAGATTTTGCTTTTTGAGATTTCTCAAAGGTTGTTGATATCTTTTAATGATGGTCCTAATTATCATGCTCAAGAATATTTGTTCACTGTAATTATAAATATATAATTTGGGGATTGTTAGTGGATACTTAATGGTAGCTTTAGGAGTTCTGATTTTTTTTAATTTATGTTTAGAATGGTAACTATATCAACCACAAAATTTTATAATATCTAAGTTAATTACTCACTCTAAACATACCAAGAACATTAAAACATTCATCTCACATATTTAGCTAAATTTTTTCAACGAAAATCAACTATACTTGGTACATATAAGGCAAGTAAATAGATGCATTAAAATATTTAAAAGGATATTTACAATGTAGTCAAATGTTAGGGGGAAGGAAGCCCATTAGTGGTAGCCCAAGTGGTTGAGATTCACAACAATGATGTTGCCCACCCTCGATTCAAATCCTAGATAACCTTCCTGGGTATGGTTTACAAGTTATCATATTAAGTTGGGGGGAGGGGGTGGTTTCCTTGGCAATAACACTATGTATATTTTGTTGCAACAATGATTATATGTTCTAGTCATTGATTCCTACCATTAAATCACCAAAAAAATAAATAAGCATTTGAGATGTTCTCCTCTCCATCCTCCTTCTTGTTTCTTACTAACGATATTTTGGCTTCTTCTTGACTACATGCATTCCACATCTGTTCGAATGTTGGAGTAACCTTCCAACTATTGATTCTTGATGCGAAGGCACTCCATGATGTTCGTAGTCCTAGAAGGGAAATAATTACGATGCCTTTTTCTTGTAAAATTTCATGTATTGCTTGAAGTTCATCTCTGATTCTAGATATACTTATAAAGAATGACGCCACAAAATCGTCTTTTGCCATGTTAATAATTCTTAATTCATTCTTAAGGCTTGCAATTTGACCAATGTTCTTGATTATGAATAATTTTGATAGATCCTCATACATTTCTTGAGTGGACTCTATGTTGGATATATATGGAATGGGGTTGTCCTTTACTCCATCCACTATTAGGTCCATGGCCAATACTTTGGTTCCTCTAAACTTTGCTTTCTCTGCTTCACTTGATTCATCTGTAGGCTTCTTGATTTTTCCTTGAACTAAATCCAAAACTTTATTTTTCTTGAGGATGATATCTATCCTCTTTTTCCATGCCCTGTAGTTGGAGGCTCCTTCGAGTTTTTTTTCTCCCTTCATTGAGTTAGACATAGTTTTGTCGATAGTAGGATTATCCCCTTATATGATCCCTTTAATGATCTTCCTTCAATCTCATTTTTCCTCAATAGATCTTCAGGCTACCTTTTTCCTCTTCTTCACCTTGGCTCTAATACCATGTTAAAAAATAAAAAAGGCAAAAAGATTTTCTCTTGTTGATAATTATTATGATTTCTTTGAGTTATTATTGTTTTTCTTATGTTCTTCTTTTATTGTAGTTCATCAAGAAATTACCAAAACCAAAACACGAAGATCAAGGACACTAGATGTAGGCGCATAGCCAAGGAACAACCCCTATATAGGGGAAAACACAGTCAAGAAATCTTCCTTCAGTAATACAAATGAGATAGAGCAAGACCCTAGACCAACATACCTTCCTCCTCCACCAAGTCAGCCTTCCAATATGATTTATTAGTCTCTTATTATCCAACAACTTCAACCCAACAAAAATCCAGAAACTTTGGTTTCTCAACAACAGAACTTTGACCCAACTTCAAGACTGCAGTTTCAATAGCTTCAACCTAGCAGCTTCATATCTTTAACCTTGATTGAACTTCACATCTTCAACCTTGATACAATAACTTCACAGCTTCAACCTTGATGCAGTAGATTTACAGCTTCGACCTTGATGCAATGCCAATTTCACAGCTTCTACCTTTATGCAATGCCAACTTCACAGCTTCGACCTTGATGCAGCAACTTCACAACTTCGACCTTGATGCAGCTTCATAATTTCGTTGCAAATGGGAGAGAGAAACGCCCAAAAAATTTGATTACAACTTCCTTCTTGAACTTCGCACCTTTTCTACTTCCCATCTACTTCAATTCAAACTTGTGTGAGATCCTCCAAATGAGTCGAGTTTTTGCTTATATATAGTCATCTTAGGTGATCGAATTCTTCTATTGAGGTTGACTTGTCTTTCCTTTAGGCTGACTTGGTGGAGGAGGCCTAATTGACCTAATTTACATTAAAATAATTTTCTTTCCTAACAAATAATTCCCAAGAAGGGTTCTTTACATTGTGACATGGACAAAGACACTTAACATAAACCCTAGAAGTCTTCAATGGAGACTTTGAGCTTAAAACAATTGACCCAAGCATGAAACCCATGCTTTAATAACTCAATTTATTTAATAATAAAATTTATTTTTCTTTCTTTTGACAAATGCATTTCAAATATAATTATGAAGATCGACATTAGTTACATTCTTCAACATATGCAGGGGTTGCAACAATGTTCATGCAAGGAGAGTGGACCTAGTGGAGGACATGGCTTAGGATGATTGTTGGAATATTGGGAGGCTTGCAAGAGGACAACTAGACACACCTCGTGGAGCACCCCTGCATGTGGACTCATCATATTGGAGCCTAATGTGCGTATCCTTAAAGTGTAGTACTCCACATCTGTGAACCTACATGTGTTATTATCAGTTGCATGTAATGGAATTAGACCACATTTAGCCTCAATTACCTATTATATATATAGATGAAGGAAAGATTCCTTCACTCATAATTCATTCATAACTCATTCTTTTTCATTCTTGTGTTAGATGTGACCAAGAGAAGTGCACTTTTCTCTCTTGGAATTCTTGTCTACATGATGTCTCTCTCTCTCTCTCTCAAAGTTTTTAAGGTTCTTCAACTTGTTGGAATCACTAAGGTTTCCTTAGCCACTTAGTCTAATCTACGTGTAATATATTTTTCATTTATATTTTGTACTCGCTATCTTGTGTTTTCCCAATGCCTAAGTACTTTTATTCTATTTGTTGGGGTTGTGAGCATATCATTGAATTACAAATTAAAACATTGAGAGGAAATATGAGGCGAGCAACTATTCCAAGCTCAAATTAAGGAAGATAATTATTAGAGACTAAATTATTGGATGATTTGACTACAAGCAAGTAATAGAATCACAAAATACTTGTAAAAATTCAAACCATGGGAGGTTTTAAAGGATATGTTCAAGAAAATAGGGAAAGATTCTCAAGTTATGTGTAAAATAAAAAAGAGTTATATCTTCACTTTAAAACATTTAAAGAAGAGGTTTGAGGAAAAATGGTACAAAATGACATGCTGAATTTTATTCCTAATCTTCTATAGAGAGAGAATATGGATGTCCTCTAGTACTCAATAACCCTTCTTGAACTAAGAAAATGGTATTCTATATCAAGAAAGACAAATCTCTAGGTATTTATAGCTTTCAATGCATTTTTATCAAGTTGTTTGTGACATAATCAAGATAGTAGTACTCAAACTCATTGAGGAAGTTGGAAACCATGGTAAGTTGGACTAGGGTATTAATTTGACCTTCCAACCTTTAATTCTAAAATCTGATAGGCATCTCTCTTTGTAAATATTATTATAAGATAATGTCATAGTTATTGGCAGAAATATCAAAAAGTTTTATCGCAAATCTAATCTCAAAGGAGCAAGAAATTGTGAAACCATCATGCATGTTCATGAAGCAACACATAGTGGAAAAATGAAAAAGGGAAAATACATGGCCATCAAGCTTGACATAGAAAACAAATTCACATAGTGAAATTTACTTTTTTTTTTCCAAATCCTAAGGAAAATCAGTGTCCCAAAGAATTGGATTAATTGTTTTAGAGCTTTATAAAGGAAATCCCTAGAGTAGTGTCTTGATTGATGGAAGACATACACTCTTGTTTATCACTTCAAGAGGTTTAAATCAAGGTTGTTCATTGTTGACCTAGGGCCTATATTCTAATGGCACAATCATTTCAAAAGATGCCTAGTTGATATAAGAAGATGCAGAGAAATTCGATGTATGTAAGTTCTAAACAAAGGCTCTTAATCATTATCTAATTGTTCAAGGTAACACTCTCTTAACACATGAATTTATCACTAGAGAAGATATGTTAAAAATAATTTTTGAAAATGTTTTCATTTACTCTAGGAGGAAACATCAACAAAGCAAAAGAATAGAATGATATCCATCAACACCCCAAAAAGGAAATTTACTAGCATAAGCCAAATATTGGAAATTCATATAGGTGATAAAACCTCCCCTTTCACCTATATGGGAATTCCATTCACTTCAGAATTGGAAATTTAGTACATGGTAAAGCTTTGCTCATAAGAAAATTAAGAAGAAAATGAAGTTAAGATATCATTGTGGCTAAAATTAAAGACAACGAACCTCCTCATTAAGACAATCATCTCCTCCATTCCTTTATCATTGTTTAGTCAATAAGCTCATACAATCTTCATTGAAGAAATTTAAAATAGTACCAAAATATATTTATGACAAGGAGCAAGCAAGATAGTAAGAAAATTTTGAAAATATAGGGGATGACTTCTCCAATGCCACCAAATCCAATGAACTAAATGCACTATTTAGATTCAATGTATTATTACACAAATGCCACACATTAATATAAACAACTGATGGACCACCCTTATCCTACATGGCCCATAGAAGTGGACTATAGAATGCACCTTACTTCGTTTGATAGTAGTAACTGCAAATGCACCTCACTTCTCCCTCGATGCAATTACTGTGAAAATTTATAAATCTACACATCAGAAATCCTAGTGTAATCACTGTTTTATCATCTCCTACTTGTTTTACATTGAAAAAGTTATTAAATTATTAAAAAACTGATGAAGGACACTTTTGCAGGCTACACTGACATACAAATCATAAACAAAAGTAGATATGAAACAAACACACAAGGGACACTGTTATTTTTGGACAAACGACGCCGGAAAAACTCAATGTGGGAAAATCGGTGTAGCATATAGAGGGTTTGTATTACCAAGCAAGAAAAATCTGAGTACAACAAGTTTCCTCTCACACTAGCTAACCTTTCAAAGAAATCTCGGAAGAAAGAAATACATACGAGGGTTTACCTTGTTCTCCAAGTCACAACTGATCCACTGAGTGGCTTGACTCTGGAAAGCATTGTGAAAATCCTAGCACAATCCATGCGTGGGCCATCATCTTGCCTCTGGGAGAATATGTCACCCCTTCTACTAGATCGATTTGTTGGAGGAAGAGTGTTTTTCAGCCCTCCTAGCTCAGAACCTCGCTTCTCCAGCAAAATATCGAACTTCTGATGAATATCCTGCACTACCACTGCAAGAGACCCTCTTGGCCTGTGTCAGCTCTGCGTGAGCCCCTTCCTGGGTTATGTAGGCTTCTGCACGGACTCTCTGATGCTACTGCTGCCACTCTACCTAGTACTCTTTGGCTCAAAACTCCTTTCTGATCCAAATCTTTGCTATTGCCCCTCTCACTACAACTCAGATCACCTGTTCGATTTTCTTAGCAAACCACGTCGCAAAAGAAATGAACTGACTGATCAACTTGGTGTATCTCCAACTGACCCTCAAGCCTCCTCTTATACTTTTCATGTTGATTAAATCTCTAACCAACGACTAAGATTAAAACAGACTTGATCCTCGTTTCTTATAAACTTCTTACCCATATCTTTATTAATACCCATTAATATTTTTATTTTCCTAAGTTTAGACTTAGGAACCCCATTAAAAATATTAATTATTTTAATAACTCATAATCCGGGTGGAACTTCTCCAGATTATTTCTAGGTTTTGGAGATCTCATGTATTCTCGCCCCTACACAAAATTTTAGAGCTAGAGCACATCTGGTGCTACCCAAAATCGACACTCCCTCTTAGTGAGGAATGTGCTCTAGCAATACTTCCCAATAGAAGCATCACACTGATCCACGGCATCGATCCTTTGTGTTGTTGATGCTTGTCTTGCTACCTTTCATCCACTGCACTATTTCATCATGTATTTCTTCCCATGACACGGCCACTGTCACTGCTACATCTGTACTACAACTCCCTCTCAACATGTGGCATCATGCTTCCCATAGCATTGCCACTGCTAACTACTGCACTGCAACTTAGTTGCTGAGAAGTAAGCAACTGAAACCTCACCCAAAAAATGGCATGATGGTCAGTATGGATGCCTCATGATGCTGAAGCTACCTCTGCTGCTAACATGTGCTAAACCTCTGCTGCTACTACGTTGTTGCAATCTGCTTTGTGCCTGTCGGACTGTTGCAACCTCCATTGCGCTGCTTTAGACTTTGGCACTCTCACTATGCCATTGTTTCTCCCATAGCCGTATGTGATCCAAGAGTTTGGGCACCTCAAGGATCTTGCCCCACCATGTATTCCTCCTAACTACAACTCAATGTCTTCCCACCTCTTCTCTAGAGGTGCATGAGCACTCATGGCACAATCCTCATCATCATCCTCCTTGTCAGCTTTCGTTAGAGCAGCCTTCGAGTTAGACTTCTCTTCCTTGCCCTTCTTTCGAGAGCACTGGGTGGGAAAATGTCCTAGTTCCCCATACCTTAAGCATCTGACCTTGGATATATCCCTTTTATTCCTTTTCTGCTACCCCTACTTTCCAGATGATGTGAGAGATGCATCCTCCTCCTCCTCCTTCTTGACCTGGGATCCTTTTCCGCTACTCCCTACCTTGGTCAACCTCCTGATCTCTTCCTGTCAAAGAGCTATGCACATCTCCTCCCAACTGGGGAGAGAAGATCTGCCCAAGATACTCTGGAAAAATGTCTCCCAGCCTTCGGTGATTGCATTCAGGGTAGTCCTAACCATGAACTCAAGATCTGGTGTAGACCCTACAGAAGTCAGCTAGTCTAGAATCCCTTGCAACCTGAGGAGGAAGGGATCAATCTCTTCTCCCTTCTACATCGGGTACTGCCTCAACCAATTCTCCAAGAGCATATTTCGTTGAAACAAATTCCCCTGATACATGGGGTCAATGCTTCCCACATCTCCCTTATTGTTTCCTTCTCAATAGTATGTGGGATCACATGATCCTTAACCCCATCTAGAATCATGCACTTGACCTTTGCCTAGGCCTCCTCGTATTCTTCAGTGGATCAGCATCGACTGAAACAACAACTACCTTTAAGTAAAAGTCCTTGATGTGATTCTTGTCTAAGACTACCAAGATCCTGGCCTTCTAGATGACAAAATTGGATGCTCCATCCAAACTGTCTCGATCCTTCAATCCATTGACTGCCATCTTTGCTCAAAATATAGGACTAGTTCTGTTCTCCATCTCCTCTTGTTAATTCAACAAGACTTTGATCTTGATTTCTTCGGTGCTAGAAATCCTCTAAGTAACAAGCCCCTCTAGACTCCCTCTAAGTCCTGATTTCCTTCATAGAAATCCTCTGACCAAATTTCGAATCACTCCTCTCCAATCCTCCTTTGCTACTGCTACCCAGATCTAGATTTCTTTTGCTAGAAATATGTCAAGGCAGTGACTCCCTCTACCACGGCTTTGTCTCCATAGACATTATTTTGCACCAGCAATAACAACGTCCCACCAGCACCTCATATCGAATCTCCACTGCTCCTACTATCCCGACAACTAAAGAATTTGAGCTCCTATGGATCTACACAATCACTGCGTGAGCTAGATCAGCTCCTCCTAACCATTGCGTCACTCCTTCCTGCTCTAGAAAGATGGTGTGGCTCTGTGTGAGCCTGATCTGTCCCTTTTTTCTTCTGCACTAGTCTAGATCATGGAAAATTTTAGGGGCAAATTTTTGCCCTTTGGAGAAATTAAGGGGTTTTAAAACTTTAGTGGGTGAATATTTTGTATCATAGTACATTTTTACAAATCGCCTCAAATTTATTTTATAAAAAAATTAGGTATGGAGGTTAGCCCACCTTATTTCAAGGGAGAGGCTAAAAAAGGTAAATTTAGCCCTTCAAATTAGGAGTTACAACCTTCCATTCACCCTAATTTTCAGGAATAGGTTTTATTTAAGTGAATCCCATGGGCCAAATACCATATTTATAAAAGAGGTATGGTAAATTAATAAAAATATAAATAAATGAGAGGTATGGTACATAAATAAAACATTTTTTATATTTACTCCATAAGTCACCTTATATACATGCAAGGGTGTAAACAAATAAAAATATAAATAAAGTGGAGATATGGTAATATAATAAAACCTATTTTTATACTTACTCAAAAGGTATGGTAAATAAATAAAAATATAAATAAACTAGAGGTATGGTAAATAAATAAAACCTCTTTTTATATTTAGTCCATAACCCTCTTTCTATTTATGAAGGCTCAAAAAAGAGGTTTCATTTAAGTGAATCCTGTGGGCCAAATACCATATTTGTAAAAGAGGTATGGTAAATTAATAAAAATATAAATAAACGATAGGTATGATAAATAAATAAAACATTTTTTTTTATATTTACTCCATAAGTCACCTTATATTTAAGGACACTCAAAAAAATGCGTTATATTTAGGTGAAACCTATGGGCAAAATACTATGGGCCAAATACCATAGGCTAGATTATTATTAATACCATGCAAAAAAACATTATCAACCCTAATCTTAGTATTAATAAAAATAAAAATGGCACATGGTATTGACCCATGGTATTCACGTGGAATGTATCCTATTTAAAGGGGGGAATTAAATCAACATAGATCCATCTTTGCTCTGGATCTACTAAGCTGCGAGAGGGATCAAATATCGTGATATGCAAACTAGCATAGAGTGAAAAGGTATTTGATCTCTCTCGGTGGATCAAGAGTAAAAATGGATATTGTAATTTAATGTATGTTAAACATTTTAACTTGGTTAAAATAAAAAAATAAAATAAAAATCAATTATTAATTTTATTAATTTTTATAAATTACTAATAGTAATTTTTAAGCTCCAGGTTTATGATAAGCCATGGTATTGACCCATGGTAATACCATGGTATTCATGTGAGCATAGACTATTTAAAGGGGATAGATCCATCTTAATTCTGGGTCTACCAAGTGCTCAAAGGGATAAATAGATTTCATCCCTCTAAGAGTGGTAGATGTGGAGTTCAGATGGATATAGGTTGGTTTTTATGATAATGAAGATATTAAATAGACTAGAAATTATATTGTAAAAACATATTAAGGTGAATGGTTAAAGCTACATTTATTCACTTCACAAAATTTAGTAAAAAATACCAATATCTCCATTAATATTGGTTTTTCTCATTTAACAAAAAAAATTCAAAACAGTGAAACTTTATCACTCTTTCTGCATCACCCTCGCAGAAGATTTCCCACCATTTTTCAAATATTCTCAATATGATATCTTCATGAAAAAGTTTAGGTATTGATGTTGGATTAGCTGTTTGAAAAATAATAGCCTGCTTTGTACAACCTTTCATCTTCTGTGCTATTCTTAGTTTGTCCTAATGATCTGTAGGGGTTGGAGCCACTGCACCATATTTTCCTATAAGGTGAAGATTGTTCATCAAAAAGGAAATTAATCTACATGTTACAACCCTGGTAAAAAATGGGAGACGTATGAAGGTAGTGAATTATGCTAATAAGCAATTTAGATTGGGAGAGACGTAATTAAATTTTATTATTTAATTGAAGATTCCAATTAAAATAATAATAAATCTACATTTATATATTCATATAATTGTAAGGCTTCTCACAATGGTCACTTCTTTCAATTAGATCCCCTTCAAGCCTTTGGGATACCTAATATTTTCTTATATAATATAGCTGGGGCTTGCTACTTGTTGGCATGTTGGGGTAAACAAACTTGATGTGTTTTTTTATTTTGCAGTTGGAGTCTATGGAATAAGAAAGAAATTTGATAACTTGAAAAAAGTGGTAGCTTGACAAAAGTTGTAGAGAAAAGATTAATCTCTCCTACCTTGACAGAACTTGTGGTCAATATCAACACCTACAAGAACTTTTTTGTGGAATATTATCAAAACTAATAGAAGGATATGAAAGAGTGTATTGTAAGAAACTTGAAAACATGCCACTGAAACTGGAACATTGTTGTAGGAAGAGAATTATGTTTCAGTTTTCCCAAACATTATTTAGTATATACAGTTAATGAATTATTTCTTATTCTATATGGTTTCATACTGTAACAAAACATTTGCCCAAGACTTCACAATGTTTTTATTCAGTAAAAAGTTTGCAAGATCTTTACAAGATTTTATAATTCAATGAAAGATTCTCCATCACTATACAAGATAATATAATCTGGTGAGAGATTCGCCAAAAATATTATATATACATATTATATTATTGATAAAATTGCCTCCCATTTTTCCTATGTATCATGGGGATTAGCCCATTTATTATACATATAAATTTAGGGCGATTCTTAAAATTTTCCCTGGTTTGGATCACTGACACAGTTACTGTGTGGTCTCCTCCCAGATACTACGTCACCCTCACTTGACTCAAAATGCTGACGTGGGCACTACATGAGCCTCTGCGTCACCTCTTCTACACTGCATCACTCTCCCTCTACGTCTTTGGCTCTGAAACAACGTTGTTACTCAGGAAAACTGCCTTTTTGCAACAAATCTGTTGGATCTCCCAACTGATGGCTTCAGTATCCTATGATCTACAATGCTCTGATACCATGTGAAAATTTTTAAATCTACACATCATAAATCCTACTGCAATCACTGGTTGATCATCTCCTACTTGTTTTTACATTCAACAAGTTATTTAATTATTTAAACACTGATGAAGAACACTACTGCAGACTACACCGACATACAGATCATAAACTGAAATAGATATGAGACAAACACAAAGGGACAGTGTTATTTTTGGACAAACGTCCCCAGAAAAACCCAATGTGGGAGAATCGGTGCAACATATAGAGGATTTGTATTATTAAACAAGCATAATTTGAGTACAATAGGTTTCCTCTCACACTAGCTAACCTTTAAGAGAAATCTCAGCAGCAAGAAATACATACAATGGTTTACCTTGTTCTCCAAGTCAAAACGGATCCACTGAGTGGCCTGACTCTGGCAAGCACCACGAAAATCATAGCACAATCCTTACGTGGGCCAATGTCTTGCCTTTGGGAGACTGCATCACTCCTTTTGTTGGATTGATTTGTTGGAGAAAGACTATTGTTCAGCCCTCCTGGCACAAAAACTTTCTTGTCCTGGCTCAGAACCTTTCTTCTCCTGGCTCAGAACCTTTCTTCTCTGGCAAAATCTCGAACTTCTAATGAATATCCTGCACTGCCATTGTAAGAGACCCTCTTGGCCTACATCAGCTCTGTGTGAGCCCCTTCCTAGGCTACGTAAGCCTCTGTTCTACCTCTCTAATGCTATTGTTGCCTATCTTCCTACTATTCTTTGGATCAGAACTCGTTTCCGATCCAAATCTCTGTTACTACCCCTCTCACCACAACTCAGATCACCTGTTCGATTTTCTCAGCAAACCATGCCCCATAAAAGAACAAACTAACTGATCAACTTAGTGTATCTCCAACTAACCCTCAAGCCTCCTCTTATACTTTTCATGTTGATGAATCAACGACCGAGATTTACTACCTAATCAACGACTAAGATTAAAAAATACTTGATCCTCGTCTCTCAAAAGCTTCTCACCCATATCTTTATTAATACCCATTAATATTTTTAATTTCCTAATTTTAGACTTAGGAACCCCATTAAAAATATTAATTATTTTAATAACTCATAATCCAGGTGGAACTTCTCCAAACGATTTTTGGGTTCTGGAGGTCTCATGTATTCTAGCCCCTCCACAAAATTTCAAAGCTAGAGCACATCCAATGCTACCCAAAATCAACAATTACTTCACAGCTTACAATTATTTGCAACATTATTGGTATAACATAGAAATGGGACATTACTTTTTGATCTAACGAGATCATAAGTTAAAACTGATGTAGAATTGATTATCCATTAATGAATTGAACGTTAACAGAAAGTGTGGAAACCGAGAGAACTCCTTGAGAAGAAGACTTTATGACAGATGAGAAAACATAAGTACGATGCAAATCAGAAGTGAAAATAGCTAAAACATAGCGATACCAGACAACAAAATTGATTACAGAGTTCATCCTTAATGGACTACGTCTCAGGGTCTTCTTTCAAGATGGGCGACCGCTTTATTAGGATTGAAATAGAATAGGACAATTACAGAGAGGCTTGACCAAACTGAATGTGCACATAGGCACTTTTGGTCACTATCAAAGGATAGCTCTCTGAACCAACTTTCCAACGCCTATCACGATTCTCAATTCCAACTTCAGATGCTCCTGTTATGCTAAAAAAAAACGACTATGACCTCCAGAACCTACATACAAAATCCAAAACTACCAATGTCCACTTCAATGTGCAAAACTACCTTTTAACACCCACCATATGCATTAGAACTCCCTCCACTAAGTTTATCAATGAATCAGTTCTAATCTAGGTTACAAAAGCCTCGGTCTATTCATGAAAGGACACTTACAATAGGATTGCATGGTCATTGAATTAATTTGCACCAAAAAAATGTAACAAAACCCATTTATAAACTTTATATTAAACCTTAACTGTTGTTGGCTTGCTGACCAGGCGTTGGAGGTTGACCGCCCGCAGGTGACTACCGCGATCTAACCACCAACTTCCTCCTCCGTAGTCTTCCTCTGGCGGTTCCAGTTACGAATGCTCCGACTGTTCACATGGATAAAAATCTTCTCCCGTGGTTTCCAAGCCCGATGTCTTATTCTGCAACGGTCTATGCTAACCTCCTCCTTAGCACTACTTGTTCACATTGCCGGCTGCAACCTGGCGGTTACAGTTAGGATGAAAGACCGCTCGGTTAACTCCACCGCTTGTAACCTGACTACCTTACTGTTGTTCACATGATAACGGTCCCGCTGCAGTCTAGCGATGGCGGTTAGGACTGTTTAAAATGTTTATTATGGCCGAGATTTGTTTATATAGGGTTTAGAATTAGGTTTAGGTTTTAATGTGTTAATATATTTGCAATGTGTTGAAGGTCTGATAGGTATAGGACTTAGGGTTTAGGTCTTTTAGCATAGGTTTAATGTTTGTATACATGGTTTTGATAGGTTTTAGGACTTAGGTAATGGCCTTTTAATGATTTGTATTTGTAATATATAGATCTGCATTGGAATATGGTTAGGGTTTAGGTTTTAGGTAATGGTATTTAGACTTAGGTTTTGATGTTTTCCTCCATAGTTTTAGGGCTAGGGTTTAGTCAAAGTTTTACAGTTACATAAAAAAAAAAAAACTTTTACATCAATTTATCACAAAGTGACATTCACAACATTCTTCACATGATGACAACAACCAACCCTACATGACAACAAACCTTTGTCGACACCCAAACTTTGCAAGGTGATTGATCAAACCACGGTGACAACCATACCAACTTAACACCATGTAAAAGCCATAAACATCACCTGAACAACCTGATCCATAACCAACACTGTCAAAGTTGAACGACATCAAACTGAATTGCTGACAACGACATTGAACATTGATGATGAACCTGTGCAACTGATCTGACAAGATACTCCTGGATCAATCCTCTCCACTTGAAAGCTTTTGGACTACAAAATTTTGACTAAACAAATGGTCAATGAGGATAGAGCTCCCTCACTTTCCACCTTGCCCTAATGATGTACCAATACATTCAATAAATCACCTAAAAGTGATGACCTTGATGATGCTGACCATGGAAATTTTTGAGTCAGTGACCTGTTCCATCCATCAGCAGTATGAACAACTTGTGATGATGGTAAAACAACCTGTTATGAACATGGATATTGATTTCTTTCAATGAAATACCATGAGTTAGTGATTCATAATCATCTTTGAAAACAATCTCTACAAGATATTTTTCAATAACATTGACATGTATTAACAATCTATATTGCGAAACGACAAAGAAAATCAAATATTTTTTTGACATCAAACCGGCTACTTGACTTGACATACTTTCCTGCTTCCTGATTACTAAGTGAAATTTCTACCATAAACCCATCAAATTTGTGAGATGAAAATTGCTGCAACTTAGTTTGATTTTGAAAGTATTGAATTAGTTGTTGATTTGTTTGAATCACTTTTTCCATATTCATTAAATGATGTTTCCATTGATTAGCACTTTCCCCTGATGCATAAGTTTCCCTTAGACACTTTGACACTTCTTTATAAAAGGCTTTGATATGAAAACAAATGGGCTTCCTCTCCACTTGAAAAGAGGTTTCCAAACTGTTTGAAACATGAAATGGTGACACAATACAAGAGAAATGTAACACTGACTTTTCCCAATACTGACCTGTATCCCTGTAACTATTAATTTCAAAACTTGGACTGAATTGATTCATTCTGACATTAGGAAGAGTAGCTTTAGGCACAAACTGTAATTCATGTTGTATTCCTTGCTTATGAGTGAGATGTTTGATTTTACATAGAACTTGAATAGTTTCTATCTCTTTGATCAGACTATCTTTAAGCTAAGTCTCATAACTTAAACAAGGATTATGTTGATTATTATGTTGTTCCTTTACACACATGATTACAAATATTTTATTTGAACTTATTAATTGCTTCATCTAATTTGCAACAATTAAATTCAAGTGATTTTTGTTTTTATGTGCCCTGACAATAAATTCAACCCCATTTTTCTTAAGGTGATGTTTATGCTCTCTCCTATAAAATACTGCATCACGATCACAAAGATAAGGACTCCCTAAGATAACTCCATATATGTCTACTGGAACCACATCTAATTCCACTTCATCAATGTAATTAGTTGTAATGGAAAATATTAATCGACACTGTTTGGTGACTTTTATCTGAGTTGATTTATTTATTCATCCTAATGGGTAAGGTCTTGGATGATTCCGTGTTTCCAAACCCAAATTCCTAACTAAATATTCAAATATTAAATTCACCTGTGATCCACTGTCAAACGTTGAATCTATCTTTGTATGCTTAGAAGTTATCCTTATGTTATATAATTCAACTCTTTTATCCTCATTTGAAAGATTTATGTTTGATGAAGATGCAATAGTTTTCAAACTTGAACCAGTGTCAGAAGTTTTACATGTCATAACCATAGTAGTTATCCTCCTTTCATCACCTAAATCTGAACCTAGATCTTATTGGACTGCTGCAATTGCCTTCTTTTCATCCTTCTCCTTAAGGAACTTTTTTGGTCTTAAGTTCTGGATCAAGTTTCCAACATTTTGATTCCTCATGACCAATTCTATGGCAATGAGAACAAGTAGGTCTTTCCTTCTGAGCTATAGCTGATTTCTTTCTCTTCGAATTGTTCTTCCCCTTACTGTCACTGGAATCTTTGATTTCCAACTCTTTGGATGATTTTGATGAAAACTTGAATGGTCTTCCACCTGATTCAATATGTATGGCCTGAACACGCACTTCATCAAAATCATCAAGATTAAACATCAATAATGTATGGTTCAAATATGAATGTACATTGTCGATGTATTTTAACAAAGTTTCACGTGTATCCAATGAAATACCAAGCGCCAATGCTTTCTTTCTGAACTCTTGAGTAAACTCCTGAACACTCTTCCCTTTACCTTGCCTCAGATGTTGCCAATCAATAACAGCTTGATGCATGTATCCTAAAGGATAGAATTGTTTCCTAAGAGCTTTTAAAAACTTAGACCATGAAGATATGACTTTTCCTTTCCGCTTTACATCTATTTGAGTTTTACTTTCCCACCAGATTAAATTTGTTCCCCCCCCCATTCTAATTGTAGCTAACTGAATTTTTGTTTTATCATAAGAAATGTTTTGAATACGACAATACACTTCTAACTACTTAATCCAATTATCTAACTTTTCAGGATTCATTTCACCATCATAAATAGGTAACTCAAATTTCACATCAAGTTTCAAAAGAGATGTTTTCTTAGGTTTCTTTTCTGTCTTAGATTCTGCACTGGAAGAAGAAGAATAAGAAGATGATGATGATGGAGATGATGGAGGTGAAGGTGGTTTATCAGCCTTGCCTTTACCTTTGTCCTTCTTCGATGTCTTTGAAGAAGAAGCTGCATCTCTCACCTTCTTGTCTTTGTAGAGTTCTCCCAACATCTGTTTCATAGTCAAGAATGCTTGCTGAAATTGTTCATCACTCATCTTAGTTTCAATATTTTCACCTGCATCAGATCCTATCATGGTCAACTTATGAACGACTCATCACATTCCAATCTATGGATCAATATGATCAAGGATTCCTTCTCCACGTTGTGACTTTTACCTAGTTAACATTCAATGGAAAATTCTACAAACAAAACCTGTTCTAATACAAAATTATATGATCTGATAAGATCATAAGTTAAAACTAATGTAGAATTGATTAGCCATTAATGAATTGAATGTTAACGGAAAGTGTGGAAACCGAGAGAATTGCTTGAGAAGAATAATTTATGACAGATGAGAAAACATAAGTACGATGCAAATCAGAAGTGAAAACAACTAAAACACAGTGGTACCAGACGACAAACTTGATTATGGAGTTCGTCCCTGATGGACTACCTCTGCGGGTCCACTTTCAAGATGGGCGACTGCTTTATTAGGATTGAAACAGAAGAGGTCGATTACACAGATATTTGACCAAACTGAATGTTCACGCAGGCACTTCTAGTCATTATCAAAGGATAGTTGTCTGAACCAGATTTCTAAAGTCTGTCACTGTTCTCGATTCCGACTCTGGATGATCCAATTATACTGAAAACAAAAACGACTATGACCTCTAGAACCTGCATACAAAATCCAAAACTACCAATGTCCACTTCAATGTGAAAAACTTCCTTTTAACACCCACTAGATGCATTCGAACTCCTCCATTGAGTTTGAGAATGAATCATTTCTAATCTGGGTTACAAAAGTCTCAGTCTATTCATGAAAGGACACTTACGATAGGGTTGCATGGTCATTGAATTAATTTGCAACAAAAAAATGCAACAAAACCCATTTATAAACTTTATATTAAACCTTAAATACTGGAAACTTGCTGACCCAGAGGAGGAGGTTGACCGCCCGCATGTGACTACCACGGTCTAACCACAACCTGCAACCTCTGCAGTCTTCCTCCGACAGTTCCAGCTACCAATGCTATGGAAATTCACATAGATAACGGTCTTCTCCCGTGGTTTCCAAGCCTGACGGCTTATTTCGCAACGTTCTATGCTAACCTCCACCTTACCACTTCCTGTTCACATTGCCTGCTACAATCTGGCAGTTACGGTTAGGAGGACTGCCGCTTAGTTAACTCCACCGCTTGTAACCTGACTGCCTGACTATTATTCACATGATAACGGTCCCACTGCAGTCTAGCGATGGTAGTTAGGACTATTTAAAATGTTTATTATGGCTGAGAGTTGTTTACATAGGGTTTAGACTTAGGTTTAACACATAGGTATAGGTTTTAATGTGTTAATATATTTTCAATGTGTTGAAGGTCCGATAGGTATAGGAATTAGGGTTTAGGTATTTTAGCATAGGTTTAATGTTTGTATACATGGTTTTGATAGGTTTTAGGACTTAGGTAATGGCCTTTTAATGATTTGTATTTGTAATACATAGATTTGTATTGGAATATGGTTAGGGTTTAAGTTTTAGGTAATGGTATTTAGACTTAGGTTTTGATGTTTTCCTCCATAGTTTTAGGGCTAGGTTTTATTCAAGGTTTTACCCTTACATAAAAAAATATATAATAATAATAATAATAATAAAAAAAAACCTTTTACATCAATTTCTCACAAAGTGACATTCACAACATTTGTCACATGATGACGACAACCAACCCCACACGACGACAAACCTTTGTTGACACCCAAAGTCTGCAAGGTGAATGTCAACCCACGATGACAACCATATCAACTAAACACCATGTAAAAACTACAAACATCACTTAAACAACCTGATCCATAACCAACACTGTCAAAGTTGAATGACACCAGACTGAATTGCTGACGACGACACTGAACACTAACGATGAACCTATGCAACTGATCTGACAAGATCCTCCTGGATCAATTTTCTAAATTCACCATAGTAACTACTAAATATGGTTGTCAATAAAGATGTATCAAACAAACTGACTATGGGTGGATTGACTATTTAGATAGTGTAGTGAACACGCGACGTTGGATCACCACTTAATGGAAATTTGTGTTTCCTTGATAAGGAACTACCATGCATTCACAAAACATAAGATCACCAAATCAAGGTACCTTGCCTTCTTTACTAAGCCCGAAGGTGACATACAAAGAAATATTCTTTTTTAGATTTCTAAAAGGTTTTTGATATATTTGAATGATGGTCCTCATTTTCAAGCTCAAGAATATTTATTCATTGTAATTATAAATATATATTTTGGGGATTGTTAGTGGCTACTTAATGGTAGCTTCAGAAGTTCTCATTTGTTTAACTTTACATTTAGAATGGTGACTATATCAACCACAACATTTTACAAGATCTAAGTTAATTACTCACTCTAAACATACCAAGAACATTAAAACACTCATCTCACATCTTTAACAAACTTCTGCCAACCAAAAGCAATTATACTTGGTACACATACAAAAAGAAAATAGACGCATTAAAATATTTAAAACGATATTTGCAATGTAGTCAAATGGTAGGAGGAAGGAAGCCCATTAGTGGTAACCCAAGTGGTTGGGATTCGCAGTGATGATGTTTCCCACCCTTGACTCAACTTCTAGCTAACCAAGTTCCTTGGTATGGTTTACAAGTTATCATATCAAGTTGGGGGGAAGGGGTGGTTTCCTTGACAATAGCACTATGTATCTTTCATAGCAGCAATGATTATATGTTCTAGTTACTGATTTCTGCCACTAAATCACCAAAAAAAGAAAAGAAAATGGTGTGCACAAAAAATGTTCAAAATCTTGACTTAATCATTTTCAACAATGCTTCCTATGGTATATAGATCCTTTCCATGGCCTTGTCAATCTTCTTCTCCTAGAATACTACAAGTGTGCTCAAAGAATAGGGATTGACAAGAAGCATCAAATACATGGTCTTGTTTGAGTTGTAGTTGCATCCATTGCCTTCATAGTAAAAGTTGCAACATCTTTCTCTTTCACAAAATCCATTACATATTCATTATACGATGGATCAAGAACTCTATAAAAAACACCTTAAACAACTTCCTACATATTCTTGATATGGGATGCACACAATATTACACTAACCTATATCCATCTTAACTCCGCATCTATAAGGAATCAAGAGGGATCAAATCTCTCGAGATGCAAACTTCTTTTTTGATTGCAAAACTTGAGAGATTTGATCCCTCTCGAAGCTTGATAGATCTAGAGTTAAGATGGATCTAGGTTGGTTTTATCCTCTCTCTCTCTCTATATATATATATAAATTAAATAAGTTATACGATATAATTTAATAATAAAATTTAAATTTAAATCATCACAAGATATGATAAAAGGAAAATAAAAACATGAATTTTGGAGAATGCTTTCCAAATTAATCACATGCCCACTTTTTTGGTCTACGTTTCAAACCAAGATTGTGGTTCATCCTCAAGACAAAGATGAAAAATCCAATGTATCGACATGCCTCAAGACAGATGAAAACGCATCTTGTTCCAAAGTCAAATAATTAATATTAATTTATAAATTTAACGTTATAATATAAAATGTTTAATAATGAGAGGTTAGTTAAAGGAAATTGACCATTAAGGGATGAAGATTAATTTCCAAAACATATGGAAAATAATTAAAATCCAAATATTTATAAAAAAATTAAAAATTAAAAAGTTATTATATATTTTATATTATTATTATAGTAGTATCTAAAACTATTATATATATTATGATACATTTATCCAAGAGTATAGGAGAATACAAGCAATATGAAAGCAACAGCGACTCCCACTTCTAGAATTTTGGTGTTTGGAATATATTTGCAAGTAGTCCCACCCATGTTCAAATCTCTGGAAGTGTCACCCATACGCCTGTAGTGTAGGAGGATACAAACAGTATGAAGACAAGTCCCATCACCAACTTCGGTCTCTAGAGTTTTGGTGTTTGGAATCGATTTGCAAGTAGTCCCTCTCGTGTTCAAATCTCTGGAGGCATCACCCATACACACGTAGTGTAGGAGGATACAAGCAATATAAAAGCAAGTCCCATCACCAACTCCGGCCTTTGGAGTGGAATCAATTTGCAAGTAGTCTCACTCGTGTTCAAATCTCTAGAAGCATCACCCATTCACCTGTAGTGTAGGAGGATACAAGCAATATGAAAGCAAGCCCCATCACCAACTCCGGCCTCTGGAGTGGAATCAATTTGCAAGTAGTCCCACTCATGTTCAAATCTTTGGAAGCGTCACCCATTCACCTGTAGTGTATGAAGATACAAGCAATATGAAAGCAAGTCTCATCACCAACTTTGATCTCTGGAGTTTTGGTGTTTGGAATCGACCTGTATATTTATAATGTTATTATATATTATTATATATATATATATTTTTATGTATGATTAGGTTAAAACAAATTTGATACATTTTACTAAGAAATAAAAGATTTTATTTTTCATGATAATATTTAATAATGAAAGGTTGATTATGTGAAACTCACCATTATAGAATTAAAATTAATTTCCAAAAAATAAGATAAGAGAATACTAAATATTATTATAGTAGTTTTTAGAATTATCATATATATGAATGTACAAAATATCCAACTACGAAGAAAGATTATTATATGTGAATTTTGCATGTTGAAATAAGTAGGGTGCAACAAAATAAAACATTCCAAGTAAAATGGATGGGCAAAACTGCCAAATTTTACAAAATCTACGATCCTTTGGAATTTTCCTATTTTAAAGAGAACGAACCGTGGAAGAAAAATCATTAAAGCCCAGAAACGAAGCCGCCTTATCAATTCATATGGAAGTAATTTTTTGTCAGAGGAAAAGACAGATTTTTCATTTATAATTGGAACATTGCAAAGACTTCTATGTGCCCAGGATGCAACAGAGTATATACATAGACAAACCCCATTAGATTATAAACTTTTTATCACCATATAATTCAATTCAGACTCCTATTACATTTACTCGCGGGCTAATGCGACTCCCACCCCCACCAGACTTCGGCATCTTAATCCAATATCAAGCACTTAGCCTCCTCAAGATGGTCCCAGAGCCCCTTCAGAGCTATCCATAAAGAGCTATACAAGACAAAGAAACAATTGGTATATCTAGTGTTGATTGAGTTTATCCCCAACCCATATGGTGTTACATATTCTCCCTCACATGTATGGGCTCCTACGAGATTATCAAATAAAGTTGGCCCTCTCGGCCCATTTGTGTATTTCTTGTCAATCACCACATCTCAACATACATCCACGCATTAGCTATAACATCATAGTATCATAGAAAATAATCTACATATAAAGTCATGCATGTCATCATGAGAACATAACATCGTTGTTATGACAAAATTCTGCATGTCATAAATCTACATACAATTACCACATGTTTCACATCATAAGATCCTCCTAAGTTATAGCATTAACATTCAACATCAAAGATGTATCATCACATAATAAATGAACAACATGTCAATATATCTTAACATAACATCACAATTCCTATGCATATCATAATCATCATAAGCATACATCATCATTATTGTAACAACTATATAAATAACAACCACATGTGCATCATTATCCTCATACCATCATATCATGAAACCCCATCCAACATTATACTCAATGACCCTATTTTGACATAACAGTTAAGTAAACCATAACTGAAATCATAGTGTACGATTTAGATGTATCAATAAAATTTAAACAATAAGACATGATCTAGATGCTCCGTAAAAGTATCTACCTTAGCTAAATTATGCACTCCTATCTAGTTCACCACACAATTTAATAAAATAGATAAGGAAAGTCATTAAAAATAACATTTGTATCTTCCTAGGTAGCTAACCCTGGGCTATATTAGTCCCATTGGACCATGACTTGCATAAACTCGCAATTATTAAGCCGATGAAACCGTCAGTCGAATATACATAATGGTTCAACCTAAAGGACCCCTGCTCAAAAACTTGTAGTTTTTTAAATTTTGACACATGGGATGGGTCAGGTACACATTTTCTAAGCAGAGAAACATGAAACACGTTATGCACCCTTCTTAGATAGAATGGTAGCTCAAGCTTATAAGAAACTGGTCTGATCCTCTCTAGGATCTTGAATGGGTCAAAAAATCTAGGGGATAAGTTTGATCCCTTACCAAATCTAAAGGAAATTTTAGAGAGTTTGACTATAATAAAAACTTGCCTTTTCTGCTTAATTGTAGCCATTTTTTCTTCCATTTCTTTGAGCATTCTAGGTCCCACCATGACTCGATCCTATAATCAATCCCATCTTAGTGGAGTACAACATGGTATTCCATATAATACTTCAAAGGGAGTTGCCTGAATCTAACTATGATAACTATTGTTGTATGCAAATTCCACTAAGGAAGGTATTTCTCCCATTGATTTTGTTGATCCATAACATACATTCTTAGCATGTCCTCTAATACTTGGTTTACTCTTTCTGTTTGCCCAATTGTCTCTGGATGATATGCATTACTGAAGTTTAGTTGTGTTCCCATAGATTGTAAAAGGCTTTTCCAAAATCTGGAAGTAAAATGTGCATCTTTGTCGGATATTATTTTCTGAGGCACTCCATGAAGGTGAATTATTTCTTTTAGGAAAACTTAAGAAATAGCTAGTGCCTCAAATGTGCTCTTAACTGAATGCAGTGAGCACTATTAGTTAATTTATCAACAATGACCATAATGCAGTCATGTCTTTGTGAAGTCATAGGTAAGCCTCCAACAAAATCCGACAAAACAAATTCCCACTTAGTTTCTAGTATATAATGGGGTTGTAAGAGACCTGCACAGTGACAATATTCAACTTTAACCTGTTGACATTCTAAAGATCGGGCCACAAACTGTGTTATATATTTTTTCATTCCTATGCTAGGTGGGTTTCCTTCATTATTAATTTATGAATTTCATCATCAACCGATACGTACCTCTTACCCTTATATCATAGCAATCCATCATTATCTAAGGTGTATTCTTCCCACTTGAATGCCACTGGTACTTCTTCTTGTAAGGCAAATTTTATTTGTTGGTATTGTGGGTCTCCTACTAGGTGGTTTAGAATTCGTATTTTGAAGTCTATCTTCAATGACAGTATTGAATTAACTCTGGGTCTCCTGCTTAAAGCATCTACAACCTTATTTTCCTTCCCCTTGATGTAGGATATCCTAAAATCATATTCAGTAAATAGCTCACTCCAGCATCATTGTCAAGAATTAAGGTCCTTTTGGGTGAAGATATACTCAAGACTTTTATGGTTCGTTCTTAATTCAAATTGACACCCCATCATATAATGTCTCCAAAGTCTCAAGCCCATTACAACTGCAGCTAATTCTAGATCATGTGTGGCATAATTGATTTCATGGGTCTTGATTTTACGTGAAGCATAAGTGATAGCCCCTTCATCTTGCATCAAGATTTCACCTAATCCTTCTCATAATGCATCCGTGTATACACAAAATTCCTTGTCCATGTCGGCCACCTTTAATATTGGGGCAGTTTTTAATCGTCATTTTAGCTCATTAAATGCTCTCTCACACTCACTTGTCCATTCAAACTTAGCCCCTTTCCTTTGGAGGTTTGTGATGGGACTGAATATACGTGAGAACCCTTCTACAAATCTTCTATAATAGCCTGCCAACCTCATAAAGCTGCATACTTCTTTGACATTCCTAGAAGTAGGCCAATCCATTATAGTTTCAATCTTGTTGTCGGGGCATTAGTCAAACCAAATGGCACAACAATAAACTCATAGTGTCCATATCGTGTTCTAAATGTTGTCTTAGGTATGTCTTCCTCCTTGATTCTTAGTTGATGGTAACATGACCATAAGTATACTTTGGAAAATACTGAAGCTCCTTTTAGTGGGTGAAATAGGTCATCTATGAGAAGCATGGTGTACCTGTTTCGAATGGTGGCCTTGTTTAGATCTCGGTAATCAATACATAACCTAAGAGTTCCATCCTTTTTCTTCATAAAGATCATTGGTGCACCCCCAAGGCGATACACTAGGTCAGATGAATCCTTGATCAAGTAGTTATTTAAGCTATATACTCAACTCATTAAGCTCTAGGACATTCATTGGATAAGGTGTTTTGGATAAGGGTTCTATTCCCAGTTTCAAGGAAATGGAAAAATCGATTTCTCGAACTAGAGGAAAGCCTGATAGCTCTAGAGGAAATAGATATGCAAATTTAGACAGTAGTGAGTGAAACTTATTAGAGGACTTCCTATTGGCATGAACCATCGCTACTACATAAATCTTGCATATTTTCCTCATACACTTATTAACCTTCTTGGATGATATGAGGCACAACGTAACATCACATTTAATTCCCTCGATTATTGTGGGTTCTCCTTGGTCATTCTTGAAGAGAATTGTCTTATTATAACAATCCACTATAGCTTGATGAGATTCTAGCCAATCCATTCCTATAATTAATAAATAAGTCCCCATATTCTTGTTATACATGTTTATCTTGGTATCACATCCCCCAATGTTAACACTGCAATCCCTTACCAGTGATCCTACTCATTGTTGAGAGCCTGATGCCATTTCTACCATTCTAAAGTTACTTTGCTCATGAGTTGTCATTCCACATCTAAGCAACGTTGAAAGAGAAATAAAACTATGAGTGGCACCTAGATCAATTAACATGGATAGAGGAATGTTATTTATCATACCTACGAACTCCACAACTGTGGCTTAGTTCTTGGCTTGGCAATGGTTTATGGCGGCATGAATTCAATGTGGGTTTTGTGGTCTTCTTCCTTTTGCTTTGTATCCCTATTGTTTAATCCTTTCTTGATACCTCAAACAATACCTTCTATAATGTGGACCTCCACATTCCCAACATTTTACTTGACCTCGATTCTCACTTTGTCTGTGTCCTTGGTCACCAAATCCTCTACCCCCACCATTAGTTCTTCTCATGTAGGGTTGACCCCTATGTCCTCTTGGAGGAAGCCCAAAAGTTGCACTAGCAATTTGGGCAACATTGTTTTGTCTTCCCTGGAATCCATATACTTTCCCCCCTAATCTATTTATCCTCATTGTGTGGTGTTCCTTCTATGTATTTCCATCAACCACCATTTTCTTTCATATTTATCGTCCTCGGGACTTGTTTGGCTAAACTAGTGGTTGTTTCCATAGTGGTGGGTTTCCACATGGCGACTTCCGCTTATACCAAAGGATCGAGCCCATCCAAGAACCTTTCATCTTGACGTTTATCATCGGCCATATAGTCTACATGATGGACCAACACATAGAATTCAACTTCACAGTCTTTGATAGATCTACCATTCGGTCGCATTGCATGGAAGGTGCCTACTTGTTGGTGTTTGTACTCCTTTAATAGGTACCTGGTTCTGAAGGCTTCCTCAAACATTTCCCAAGTAACTTGCAATGGGGTGATTTGCATCTTTGTTTCTTCATTTACCCACCATAACAGAGCTTCTCCTTTTAGTAGACTCATTTCTTTTTGGGCCTTTTCCCTTGAAGTATATGCCTTAAAACTAAGTGCTCTCTTGACATTAATTACCCACACTTCTGATTTTGAACCCCCATCTTGACCAGTGATCTCTGGTAATTTGGATTTATGGACTTCTTTATAATATCGAGGTTCTTTTGTCTATCTTCAACATTGAATTGAGAATTTAAGTCTTGTCTCTGTTTTTGTTCCAACTCCCCTCCTTTACCTTGATCATTTCTTTGACCTTAACCTTCTCTTGTGACCCAATCCTTAAAGATATTTGTCATTTCCCCAAGGGAACGTAATATAGCTTGCTCAACTAGGGTTCCAATCTCTGTAGTAGCAGGAGGTGGGGTTTCCACCTCAAAGGTGACTTAGGTTTGTCTTCGATGCTTAGTAGCCATGATCTCCCTTGTATCATACCAAATTTGAATTCCATATCAATTCCAATGTTACATTTATCTAATACAACATTACATAACAAAATTCACTCTTACACAAAATAGCACATTGCAACAAAATAAATAACCATATA
Source organism: Pinus taeda (assembly GCA_000404065.3). Taxonomy (NCBI): domain Eukaryota; kingdom Viridiplantae; phylum Streptophyta; class Pinopsida; order Pinales; family Pinaceae; genus Pinus; species Pinus taeda. The sequence continues at coordinate 105,454 of APFE030073608.1, read as the reverse complement.
ATCATAATGTTATTAGTTTAATTCAAAACTCACAAAATTAAATAATAAATAAATATAATAAAAATTATCTTTTTATAAACTTTATTACACAAACTTTTATAAAATTTATAACATAACTGGTACATTTACGAAATTATACATATAAGAAAATTGATACTCACCTTTCTAATTAATATTTATATAATTATAATAATATATAAATTTATAAACCAAAACAATCAATTTATTTATTTTTAATTTTATTAAATTATAATTATATTTATATATATATATAATATATATATATATATATATATATATATATATTCTTAATTTTCTTTTTACATATATATTAAAATACTGTACTCAAAGAAAGAATAAGGTATAAAAATAATTCCCTAATTTTCTAATAATTTTATCTTGAATAAGCATAAAAATAATTCCCTAATCTTTTAATAATTTTATCTTACTAAACACTTTGCTTAGACTACAATTCTATCCTTAATTGTAAGTTACACTTGAATTTTATTTGCACCATAAACCCTATTTAAAAATCACTAAAATATTTAAAAATAGCCGTCAAACATTTTTTAAGATAACTTAAAATATATATTTAATTAAAATAAATATAATAAAAATTAATTTTAATAAAAAAATAAAATAAAACACAAAAAGTCTAGTATCCTATACATATCACTATGTCAAAATATACTTTTTTTAACCTTTTATTCTCACCAATAAATATTTCAAGGCTTTAATAATATACTTTCATATTTCAAATCTATAATAGATTTCAGAGAAATGTATTTGATAAGAATAAAAATCTAAAACGTACATGAGGGGCCGCGTGATTTATGGGGGCCTTTGTTGGTGGTGAGCCGGGGGTTTGTGCTAGTGAAAATGGAATATGCATTGAGATTTTTGATGAATTGGCGTCGAATGGCTAAGCCTGTGATGATAGCTTTGATAGATTTTAATAACTTAATTAAAAGGTTGTGTGTTCGATTCACGTCGGGTTCTAAGTGAAATATGATACTGAAATTAAATTGAAAAGTAACATATGTAAATGCAAGGATTTTCAACAAAACAATGGGCTCTATTGAGAATCTTTACGTTGGAGACTAATGGACTCGATGGGAGATTAATAATTGAAAATCCTTAAAATGTATTAAAAACTAATCAAACAACATTACTTTGCTTAAGAGACCAAAGTTCAAATTTTATTGAGTACACTGATCTGCAGTGGTAGAAGCTAAAGGGGCAGATTCCCCAATTTCGTCTTGGCGGCACGTGAATCTATTCTTGCTAAAATCATAGGATCTTAGTATATCGACTTGCAGGTAGTTGGATGTACCCTTGGTGTTATAAAGGCAGCTACGAGGATTGATCCTAGGTCTCCCATAGATTAGGACTGGCAGTTACCGATTCACCATGTGGTTAAAAAAAAAAAAAAACTAACCAAACAACAAATTGGTCATGATTTCTAAACCCAAGCCACTTGTAAAACATAGCCAAGTTTCACTGATATGTGATGAACAACATTACTAAATCAATTACACGAATTTGGCCTTTATATGAACTAGAAGTTGGGTTGGGAAATTTGCCTTAGTAAAATTAATCGCCAGAGCAAATAAAACTATAAGAAAGTATGCAAAACCAATCATAATTAAACAATTATGTTTGATAAAGCATTATATGTTTGTTACAGATGAGTTATATATATTTTGTCATTGATTAAATGGATAAAATAATGCCAAATTCACAAGCAATTATATTCAACTATAAATAATTTTCAATTTAAATACAAATATAAATATCAATAACATATAATTATATAAAGGCTTATAGGTCTCAAGAGTTGCATCTCTGATACCATATGTAACATCCTAAATTAAAACATGCATTAATTCTATCAAAGCGTTGAGTACCAGTCCCGGTGAGTTCCATGTCTATGAAAGTGGTGTTCTTGCCCTGGTAGAACATTGACAGAGAGCCCATGAAGAGATCGACACCTGAGCACGAAACAATGAGATGGGTAGTCTTCTTACTGGGATTCTAGGCCACAACGAATTGGTAATTTGTATGAATTCGTCACTGATGGTGAAATTAGTAGTTTGGATGCTCTCGGCAGAGGCTTTGGGGATATCTAGCTAGAAGACCAAGTGCACAATGCCACAAGCGATGACGCGATCAAAATGCAAATCTTGTTGCACAAGCATTGGCAACATGAGCACCAACAGTTGTCTTTTGAAAAAAAGAAACCTGCACTTGGGAGGAATGACAAGCATCTCAGAGGCTCTCGTCTAGGATCGAGGGTGACTAAATTTGATTCTGGGGCTTCTTGAAAAATAAAGCCCTCTATTATTATTATAGTAGTCTCTAAAACTATTATATATATTATTATACATTTATCCAATAGTATAGGAGAATACAAGCAATATGAAAGCAACTCTCATCACCGACTCCAACTTCTAGAATTTTGGTGTTTGGAATAGATTTGCAAGTAGTCCCACCCATGTTCAAATCTCTGGAAGTGTCACCCATACGCCTGTAGTGTGGGAGGATACAAACAATATGAAGACAAGTCCCATCACCAACTTCGGTCTCTAGAGTTTTGGTGTTTGGAATCGATTTGCAGGTAGTCCCTCTCGTGTTCAAATCTCTGGAGGCGTCACCCATACACACGTAGTGTAGGAGGATACAAGCAATATAAAAGAAAGTCCCATCACCAACTCCGGCCTCTGGAATGGAATCAATTTGCAAGTAGTCCCACTCGTGTTCAAATCTCTAGAAGCGTCACCCATTCACCTGTAGTGTAGGAGGATACAAGCAATATGAAAGCAAGTCCCATCACCAACTCCGGCCTCTGGAGTGGAATTGATTTGCAAGTAGTCCCACTCATGTTCAAATATTTGGAAGCGTCACCCATTCACTTGTAGTGTATGAAGATACAAGCAATATAAAAGCAAGTCTCATCACCAACTTTGGCCTCTGAAGTTTTGGTGTTTGGAATCGACCTGTATATTTATAATGTTATTATATATTATTATATATATACATTTTTATGTATGATTAGGTTAAAACAAATTTGATACATTTTACTAAGAAATAAAAGATTTTATTTTTCATGATAATATTTAATAATGAAAGGTTGATTATGTGAAACTCACCATTATAAAATTAAAATTAATTTCCAAAAAATAAGATAAGAAAATATTAAATATTATTATAGTAGTTTTTAGAATTATCATATATATGAATGTACAAAATATCCAACTACGAAGAAAGATTATTATATATGAATTTTGGATGTTGAAATAAGTAGGCTGCAACAAAATAAAACATTCCAAGTAAAACAGATGGGCAAAACTGCCAAATTTTACAAAATCTGCGATCCTTGGGAATTTTCCCATTTTAAAGAGAACGAACCGTGGAAGAAAAATCATTAAAGCCCGGCAAGAAAGCCACCTTATCAATTTTTGTCAGAGGAAAAGACAGATTTTTCATTTGTAATTGGAACATTGCAAAGACTGCTCTGTGCCCAGGATACAACAGAGTATATACATATACAAACCCCATTAGATTATAAAAATTTTATCACCATATAATTCAATTTAGACTCCTATTACATCTACTCGCGGGCTAATGCGAGCAAGCCCATTGCAAGGTACTAATCTATAAGTTTATCTTGGTGTCATCCTCTCCTTCATGGCTTTGTGAACCCTCAGCATAGTTTTCCTGGAAGGGTGGTCTATTTTGTTGATCTAGTATTGCATTCTTTCTAGTGTTAGGATTCTTCTCGAAGTTGGGGTTTCTTATTGGGGGTGGTTGTTGGTTCTCCCACTGAGTTTTTCTTTCCATGTTTTCTAATCTATCCATTATTCTCTATACTCTCTTTGCTAAACTATCTATTTTACCTTTAGGAGTGGAAGTTTCCTCTTTAATGACAACTCTCTTTTCATTTCTCATTCTAGCTTTCTTAGCTAATAGAATGGCTTCTACACTAACATCATTACTTTGCATTTGTTCTAATGTTTCAGGGTTTCTTTCCCTTAATTGGTATGACATATCAATTTCAAAACCATCAGAGAATTTGATTAATGCTAGGTCTAGTGGAGGCTTAATATTAGCAGGGATTGCACTGAAGATGTTATTGAACCTAGTACAATAATCCTAAACTGACTCATTAGAAGCTCTTATAATGTTATTATAATCAGAAAGTATTTGCAAAGGGTTTTTCTTTCTCTCCCACCTATCAGTAAACAATCTATGAAAAGCAGCTAAGTCTGCAATACGATTAGCAGGTAAGGCTTTGAACCATTTCTTAACATCCCCAATTAATTTTTGGGCAAACAACCTCATTTGGACATCAGACTCATCAATCTCATGCAACTCAAAATAGTCAGTGATTTTGTTCACATGCTGTTGGGAAGTATACTGACCAGTTGCATAAGAAAAAAATATTTTGCTTTGATAATCTTTGGGCATGGAATGGAGTTGTGCTGGTAAAACCAAAGGTGCATCTCATTCTGCCATGGCTTGGATTCTGGCTTAAATAGGGGGTAAAGTTATGGTACTTTAGGAAGGGCTTGAAATAGATGGAGATGAACTAGATGAGGATGAGGAGTTTGGTTGGATAGGAAGCTGATGAATGACTGGTTTAGGTAAATGGACTGTGGTGGATACAATTACTGAGGTGGTAGTAAATGAAGGTGTATTTACAGTATTCAAAGATTGTGTAGGAATTTCAGAGGAAGCAGCAATGAGGGGAGATAGTTCAACTGATTGTTGAAGGTAAGTATCATCTATATGGCTTATCAATGTGGAGGTTAAAGCTTCTAACTTGTCAAAAGTATACAAGACAAATTGATCTAAATCTGGATGTATATGCACCATTTTTTCCTCAATGAATTGAAGAAAATTAGGGTCTAACACAGTTTCATGAATTGCATTCTCTGATTTAGTTCTAAACAATGAGAGATCAAATGAAAAATCAAATGGAATTTCCTCTAAACTTGATAATTCCTCGGGGAGTGAATTTTCTTTAACTAACTCGCTGCTACTTGCTTAAGTTTCTACATTTTTTGGTTTTCTTAAAATCTTGTCTGGGTCATCAACTATGGTAGCAGGGTTTGGATCTAGATTTTCCCTAGTATCGTGATTCTTCTTCGGGGCCAGAATTTTAACTTTTTAATTGTTTTTATGAAACTTTTTAACAACACTTTTAAAAATGACCTTAAGGGGCACAAGATAAAGTTTTAGGTTTCCTTAAAAATTTATTACACTGAGGATTGAAGTCCCTAGTATGGTCGCCAAGCCGTTATCACTCCGATATTTCTCTTAAGTGTTGGAAAAAGAAATGATTAGAGATAACCAAAAACCAACTTTGGAGATTAGTATCTAGCCTTCATCGTCTCAGAGAGCGCTCTCTCTTTTTTATTTAACTTTGTTTAGTTATTTGATTTTAGACTAGTTATGGTTGTGCTTGGGTTTCAATTTAGATTTGGTGGTGGGATCACTTACTTAGATGAAAAGAGGGGTGTATTTTACCATTGGGATATGGGGTCAAATGTCAGACAAACAAGACTGGATCAAGTTCTAAAAATTGTGTCTACAGGGCAAGATAGAAAAGTTAATTTAGATCTCAAGGCTAGATGGTGAAGTGGTTTTCAATCGGTCCAAAGAGCAATTAGGAGTTCCTTAGGCTAGATTTTGAAGAAAATGAAAGAGGTAAACCGAGATGGGATAGAAATTAAGGATTCTTAGATCCAGATATCAGAAGAAAACATGTAAATCATTAACTGTGGAAAACATAGTGTACTTAAACAAATTCTGAGATAAAATTCCAGTTAATTCATTCAACTTTAGATAACATTTAAGTTTGTGAAAAACATAAGAGAATAACAAATTTGACAAAGAAAATACTTCACTGTAATAACTCTACACATGAATCCTGTAATGTAATCTCTTTATTACTTACTCTAGTCTGTTGACTTGAAAATTGGTACAACAACCATTAGGTTTATGATCAAAATGACTTTACAAATGTATAACATATACCCTCAATACTTCGAATTATGAAGTATTCATACAGAAATGATTTACAAAATATCCCAAACTATCTTGGGAACTAATCTAGGAGAAAGAAAAATCTTCATGCAAGAAGACAGACACAACTATTGAACTGTTGTTTGTTGTTCCTGTTTATTAGGTTGTGTTGTCTTGAATCTTTGATATTTTGCCTTTTAATCTCTTCTTTTCTGTTTAGTCTTCACGTTGGACGTTCTATTTACTCTAATCTTTCAACCGATACACTTTCACCTCATACACTTTCACCTAGTTGAGTTGTCATTATCCTTTTACTATGCCTTTTTACTCTTACTGTACATTTTCACCTTTTGACATTCTACAATAAGTCATTTAATTTCTCCCATGTTTTGCCATTTGGTAATTGGATACTGATCATTTTCCTTAAAATCTCATCTACCTATGTATACTTGGAAAAAGTAGGCTTATTGACAAAACTGTGTTTTACATCATGCTGGAGGTAAAACGAATTCTCAAAAGTTTGGTACAAGACCTTGCTAGTAGGTATGCCCTTCATGGATGAATTATTCACTTGATCTCTTCCTACTTCTCTGATTTTTCTATTGTAGTCCTCTTGCGTCATCAGCTTATGATTTATTACCAGGGGATTCGCTAAACCTTTTTGCCTCAAAATTTCAAATTTGACCATGAATCTGTCAATGGCCAGCTGCATGGTTTGGAACTTGTATTCCAAGTTCAACATTAAATTACTTTTGGTGAGGACCCTTTCTCTTCAAAAATTGTACTTGTTCTATCAGGTATCTCTAATTCCTGCAACTCATACTTGTTCTTGGAGTTGAGGAAGTGAATGATCCTTGTAGCTTCCTTTGGCATGTCTCTAAGTTCTGCTTTTACTCTCTATATGGATTTTGTAGCCTGTTTTATCAAATCAATTTGCTCAAAATAACTTGGATGGACGACCAAATATCATTGACAGAGTCAATGATATTGGACCACAATTATTCTTTAGCCTTTCCAAGGGGTTCCTTCAATGTAAGTTCCTTCTCCAGGCTTTTTATTCTTTCATTCATCATGATTTCTTTTTGCACTTCTTCCTTGTGCATGATTTGGACAAGCTTGTAGTCAATTTCGAGACTGGTCACCTTCTCCTTAAGCTTGTTCATTTCATTGGTCTAAATGGACATGTCTTCCATTGCCTTGACCAATCTGCTTGCCTCATCACCTGTAGACCCTGTTGCTGATGTAGATGGTGTAGATGCTAGCAGTGTTATGGGCATTGGAGTTGTGGGAGCTAAGGATGCTGCCAAAGTGCAAGGCACTGCAGTAGTAGTTGTTGGAATAACAGTGGCATGGGCATCCTCAAGACTATCTTGTTTTTGTTGAATCAAGCTATCCAACTCCTTTTCCATCTCCTTTAATTGATCATTTATTTTTAGCACTAGGTCCATCATCTCTTCATGATTGGTTCAGCTCTCCATGACCTCTTTAGTTTGTGGGTGTTCTAAATGAGGCAACTTTAGCTGTTTCTTGAGAGCTGCTATATCCTCATTCTTCTTTTTCATCAACTTTTCAGTAGCCTTAATGTCAGTCAGATCATGGCCCAGCTCAATAACCAAGTCCTCCAATGACATTCTCCTATTGTCTTTGGCCTGTGAGGAGGCCTTCTCCAATTTATATTTGGCTGTGAGGTTGTCTAGTGAACCCTGCAGTGTGTATGTAGCCATGGAATTTCCTGTAAGGGTGGAGTAAATCATATCTCTAGCTCGTTTATGAAACTCTATCTGGTCAATGGGATGAACATCCCTCGACAATACCTCAAAATTGGACTTTCTGTAATCAGCCGAGGTCTTTGGCTGCTAGAAAGTTGGCTGCATGAATGGGACCTGCATATTTCTTGATTTGATGTCAAAAGCTGACATCAACCTGCTCTGGTTGGCTGGTGTACTTTTGAAGTATTGGGCATATGTCTCATTCCTCATCTTTATTTCCTTGTGCCTGTCTTTGATGTCCTTTTCTCTTTTAGCTGGCCTAGTGAAAGAGGAAACCTCAACACTTAGTTGTCTCTCAATCATTTGAGTGTTGGAGGTTGATGGTTGTTGAGTCTCTCCTGAAGTAGCTTTGTCTTTGCTTATTTTCCCCATTGTTTCAGTGTCAGTTATTTCCACTGATTCAATGTTCTCTTCCTGTTCAGACACATGATTCAACTTTGGCCTTTTCCTCAGTTCAAAGTATTCATCTGTAGTCTCCATGGAAGAACTAGAACCCTCCTCCCTCTTTCTTTTTAGATTCATGTCCTCGTTTCTGGGGTTCGTAAAATTGAACGATTACTCATTAGTTCCCCTAGTTCTGGAAGCTACAAGAAAGAACTCTCATCAATTTTGTTTTCAACATCAATTAGTGTGATTTCAACATCCACTACTGTGATATCCATGTCAATCAATGTATTTTCCAACCACTCAGATTGGTTGGCAAACTGCTCAATATCAGGTCTTGGATGATGGATGAAAGGTCCCAATTTGACCTTGCTTCTCAATTTGTTTATGACCCCATGGGGGTCATACTACCACATGATCATGTTTTTGAATTTCATCTGTTACAATATCTTTTCATCCTCAAGTCCAACTTCTTTGTTATTACATATGAAGGGGCCCAATTGGTTCTTTATTTTAAATTGGGTCTTCTTCCTAGCCTCTAGGAAGTTGACCTCATCTGAATTGATGATTTTCCTAAAATACTCAAGTGAAAATATCCTCATAGGGAGGTATTTGGGTAACTTATAAGGGGCTAGTTGGCAGCCATAAACTCTAATTTCAGTGTAGTTCTGGTATAGATACCAATCTCCCACTTTGCTATTCTTGGACAACTGTAGCACCCTCTTGATTTCTTGGTTGATTCTGGGTTGAGTGTTACTGGTCAACATGTTCATGACTGGGTAGACAAATGAATCAATGAAATCTTTATAGGTAAATGTTGTAGAGTATTTCTAGATCAAGGGTGTCTAATAAACAAATGATCTCTCTTTTCCCTTGGTATTCAACTTCTAGATGCTGACATGGAATTTATCCACTTGATAATATAAAAACATTTGAAATAACAATGAAGAGTACTTGAAAACTCTTTCAGTTTGCAATCTAGTGAATTATTCATGCGTCCTGTCTGCAATGAACTGAGCATAGTTGTATATGACAACAGGAGGCTTGCCTGGGGTAAAAATGGACAGGAAGGCTAGGATAACCTCATCCACATGCTCATCTGTGGTATATCCTAGGATGCAAGAGAGCATGGTGATTATATGTCTGCATGTCTCTAAAAAAATGGTGGTAGCATAAGGTGGACTATCAGTGGGAGTATGGCAGTCTTCTACGATGAAGGTTTGGAAGTTTTGTCTTATCTTAACCAGGTCTAGTGTGATATATAGGTCCAATAGGTATCTAATGGATAGTGGGGTCTGATTAGGGCTAGGTAAAACTTACATCATTTGGTTAATAGACTCTGGAGTGATTGTGAACAACAACTGCTGATTGGGAGCAACAATAGCCCTCTGGCTAGGGATATATCAGGCATGACAGAAGTGTATGATATCAGGGAATGGGTGCACTTCTCGAAATAAATACTTGGGTAAATTGGATTCCCACAGATGGATGTCATCGATATGGTTCAGGAATCTATCCTTACTCCAGCAGTGGAGCTTCAAAAGGTAGGCTGGTGAGGTAGTATCTTTTATCTAGAAATCCCTATCTGCTAGTGTCAAATGTTCGATGTCCAGGTGAGGGGTTGACATAGGTCTCACGTCTAGAGAGGTATGGGAAGCCATGATTGAGTTTATGGATAGGGATTAGGCTTATGGTTGCTACAGATGTAAGGTTTTGGAAGCTTTGGTACAACGAAGGGTAATTACATTTTGCAACAAGAAGGGCTTTGGGTATTGAATTGAAATATTGTTCAATTTAGGGAAATTTTAATTAATTTCAATTAATTAAGATTTAGATTGACTGTTTGTTTTCAAATTGAGAGGGTCATTCTAGTTTTTCTCAAGAATTCCTATAATTTGGTGGTATGCCTTGCAAATTGGTTTGAATGGTGGCTACAGATGGTACGATTGCTCTAGTTGTGAACTAGATGCTCAAATTGGGTGCCCGGAGTTTCTTCGAGTGGTAGACAACAGTAAATTTTGGTCACAGAGGCTTATGGTGTTGCAGAATGCTTTAGTAGCATTCACACTGCAAACAAGCGAAAAGAGTTGAAATGGAGCTTCTCCTGTTGGGTATACGACCAAAGTCCCAAATTGACTAGAAGTGGGGAGGATTATGGGTATATAAGGATGGACAAATATCTCCATTGGTATGAGGCCTTTTGGGGTAA